>JANFOE010003061.1:0-54552 GCA_025667525.1 Glebionis coronaria | reverse complement strand
TATATATACTCCTATCTTGCATAGCAACCCACATCTTTCCACTCTTGCCACTTTAAGTCCCTCCAATATGTAAGCTGTCTTTTCAGTTGAAAAGCTCCCCCTCCATCTTAGTAGACTTGTCATAGTCAACCCTTCAGGTTTAGGACTAGTATATTCAACAGTTAAGTATTATTCGTTTTGCCTTTATATAATTGAAATTAGAAACTTTTCCAGTTAATATGCGTTTTAGGTTTTGGTTCTTACCCGAAAAATGTATGTATAAGTTTAGTTCAATTGCATATTGTAAAAAAATCCAGCCAGAAACTAACCTATGATAAAATGGGCTTTCTCTATTTTGAGGTTTCTAAAGCAAATTAGTTTGTTATGGGCTTATGGTATAACTTAATAGGCCATTCAAGTTTTAGGCTTAGCTCATTTTTAGTTAGCTTATTGATCAGCATTGTCACGTGATTGAACTAATTTTAAAAATACTGATAACATATTTTAAATTCGAAGATTTAAATATGATTTTTCTTGCTACAAAAGTTAATAATTATTTGATTTTCCTGTGTTTAAATGAAATTAGAAACTTTTTCGGTTATTATAAATTTCAGCACGTCTAAATACCTCTAACTGGCTGGTCGATATATGATTAAAAACCTTATTACAAATATCAAGTGATCAACTATCAGTTGAACAAAAACTTAATTTTCATATTAAATTGATCAACGTTATAAGATTCCATCATTGCTCATCGATATTGATACTAAAGTTTACCAAGAAAATTTATCACTTTTGACCACACGTCGCTTATAGTGTTGATAAAAATAACACAACAAAAAGACTAAAAAACAATCTCTTATCAAATAATTTTTTACACCGACCCTAAGAAGATCTAACAATCAAAAAGAGAATCCCGGTATCTAATCGTAACACAACACGTACAACATAAGGGCAATCACCTGACACAACGCATATAAATATAAATGGTTAAAAACAACCTCGACATTGAACCACTATGACTACAAGACAAATAGAGTGGTGGCACCATGATATGTAGGGATGTTTTACAAAAAAAAACATTTTTTTATTGTAAGAGCTCACGGTACGGTGGCTGGTCGCTCGGCTGGCCACCACGGGTCGAGACGATGGCGGCGCCAACCGTACCGTGACTGGCGTTGTCATGTTTGGGCTGGCTACAACTAGTCGAAGCCGTGGGCGACGGCGCGAGACCATGGCGTAGCCAACCACACCGTGGTTGTCTGCGTTATGTATTTTTTTTTAATTTTTTTTTTGAAAATTTGAAAATTTTGACCGTTGGGAAACGACTATTTAGTTTAAAAGGTGAAAATGTTGGTGTTAACCAGGGAGGGAGGTTGTGCCATCGTGAGAAATTTTGGTGTCGTGAGAGTAAAAGGTGATGACTCACAGCATTAACAAAAACACGGCCCACCGTGTACCATTCACTCTAGAAAAAGAAATATAAAAAAGAGTAAATTACATCATTCGTCCCTATGGTATGCGTTGACCGACAAGTTTCGTCCCTTGACCAAAAAAGATGCACCACTCGTCCCTAAGTGGTATACGTTATGTATTGTTAGTCCCTCCCTTTTTTAAGGTCCACTAACTGTGTTATACACCAATCACACTGAGGGTATTTCTGTCTTTTCGCCACCATTACCTAATAAACCTACCCTATGTAATTATGATATCTTTTCCCTAACATAACCAGCCTTTTCCTTTTTTTTTTCTTACCGGAACCACTTTTTCATTCATTCGAAATTCATCATAACAGGAACGTAGTAACAAAGAGAACATGTCCCTTCCAACATCACATAATTACAAAAACACTTAAAACTTAAAACCCTAAAGATCCCGATAACTAAACCCTAAATCCAATCACCACTTTGATTCACCACCATCACGGCTCGAGTACACCATAACCACAACCTCCTCCTTCACGACGGTCACCATCATAACCACCACCTCCTCCATATCCACCACCACCTCCTTCTCTCCTTCCTCCACCATAACCGCCACCACCTCCATAACCACCACCTCCACCTTCACGTCTTCCACCGCTGCCGCCACCTCCTCCGCTCCTTGACTGAGCTTCATTCACTAGTTTTAATTTTTGTGAACATTTTTAAATCGATTCACATCTTTACGAACTAAGATCTGAAAGAAATTTACAATCAAATAAGCTTCGTCAGGTACAAAACTTAAATACAACTCTTACATCTTTATAAACACAACAATTTTTCTTTAAAGTATCTCCATGAGTCAACTACTCCTTCCACCCCCATCATCGTCATTTTTTCTTAACCACCAAGAACCTAGACCATCTTCCTTCTTCTGTTTTCCCACAACCATCAATAACCTCCTAATCCAAAAAACCCAGCACTAACCCCAATAACCAATCTCTCGATTAAGTTTTCTCAAATAACCCAATTACCAAACAACACAATGATGACGGACTCCCACAATCAATTTCATGAGTTGATACGGATGAGAATCGTGGACGGCCCTTGTAGTCAATTCAAGAACAATTGTTATATCTTCAATTTTTTTATATATCACAAGCAAACCTTTTTTTAATAATAAAAGAACTTGATGATGTGAAATTGAGTTTTAAAAGAGGTAGTTATGGAATACGTTGGTTGTCAGAAAGAATATGGTGGTGCTTGGATTTGACTGTAAGATTTTATTGTATAAAAATTAGTGTTTTGATGAAAGGGAGAATTTTTATGATTTGTGTTTAGATAGAGATGAAGATAAGGAAAAAAAATGAGACTTTGCTTTACTGTTAAAATGTGAGTTGGATTTCTTTGTTTAACTTTTATTATAAATAAAAAAAAGATGAAATCAAAAAGCAGGTGCAAAAGGACCAGAATACCCTCAAGTGGGTATAACGTATTACCATATAACGAGAGTTTGCGAGAGTCGTTTGAGTGAGGGACTCACGATGCATAACGTTTCCCACTTAAGGACGAGTGGTGCATTTTTTCCGGTCAAAGGACGAAACTCGTCGGTCAACGCAAACCACAAGGACGAACGGTGTAATTTACTCTATAAAAAAACCAACATTGTTTTAGAAGCATAAAACATAGTATGACAAAAAAAGTTGACCTGACTCACATTTATCTTTAAGTTTCATTTTCTACCTTGTACTTTGACTGATATCACAAAACCATCATATAACTACACACTCTCAGTCTCAGTAGCTCAATACACTTTCCTCTGAAAATGTCCACCGGAGAATCCATCACCACCGCTTACGCCGCCGTAAACCACCAGCAAAACCCAGGTTAATTTTCCGGCCATCTTTATTTATTTATACCCATTTCAGTTTTCTGATAAAGTTTTATGCTTTTTTGATTCTTTTCTGATTTCAAGATCGACCCATTACTTGATTTTATCATATGCACTAACCCTTTTAATTTCTTGGATTAAAAAGCCACCACCACAACACTAATTCGAATCCTAAAACTAGCTTCTATTTGAATGTCACATTTGCCTTTGTTTAGCTTGTACTCGAATGCCCCCTTTGCGTTTGTTTCGTCTTGTATTACATTTGCTTAAGTTGCACCAACTATTATGTCATGAGGTTTGGTTCGGGTAATTGGGTCTTGTTTTGGATATACAGTGTTTCCATGATCCAGCATCTAGTTCATGACGGATACCTTGGCTGGTTGGTTACATGCTGTGGCTTCCTGTTGTAGTCAAATTATTAACTTTACCGTGTCTCAGTAGTTTTCGTCACCAAACATGGGCCGTTAGAGTACGTATGTTTCCTATTCTATAAATGCTGCCCAGGTATAGCATTACTCAATGTTTTATGGTTAGCGAGTTTGGGTTAACAAGTGATAAAACCCGAGCTCATGTCAAGGAATCTCAGTTCAAATTAACATCGTGTTTATGTTTATTAATGCTTGTAGCCCAGATTGTGTTAACAATTGATTCTGAAAAGTGGAATCGTTTCAATGAGTTTAACTTTGAACATGATGACACTATGCAGTCAAAAGTCATTTGTACATAAAACTATTGGAACTACATAAAAACATAACTAGTGTTTTTCTCAATCTTGACAATGCTAAACAAGGTTTTAAATATCGCTCAGCTGGGTCTCGGCGGTTGACCACCGCCAAGCGATATATCGTCTTGGCGGCGATATATCGGTTTCTCGGCGGGTATGATAAATTATCATTATTTTATATATTTTTATCATTATTTTATATATTTTTAATATTTATTTAATATAAATCTGAAATTCTTATATATTTTTATAATTTTATTAATGTATTCATTAGTTTTAGTTATATATCTTGTAAAATTTACATTAAAATATAAGAACACAATAAAAAACAATCAAAATACGAAAAGTCAACCCATTTTTTACTGATATTGACCGATATTTGACCAAAACGCCAAGTTGGCCGATATGCTCCATGGCGTGGCGGTAAACCACCGCCAAGCGATATATCACCGATATATCAGCCGCCATGACCGATATTTACAACACTGATGCTAAACTTATAACTATAACATATGATAAATTAAGACAAAAAGTGTTTGACCAGACCATTTGAACCAAAACCTATTTTGACCCGTTTTACAACCCACATAACCCGCTCATCTTACAAAATCTTTATATAACAAACCTTAAACAAGCATGACTGCCTGATGTTAGAAATCACATGCATGAACAAAAAGTTGATGAAACTTCTTAGCGAGGAGAAATATCGTGTTGCCAGTTCCGCAACCAACCTGCAGATGATGATCCAGTTTTCATTTTAATCATTGAAAAGCAAAAATGATAAGTGCCTAAATAGTACTATCAGATGCATATTCGTTTTCTATGCATTTAACCGGCGAATGCTGTGCTTTTCTTCGTAATATGCTTGTGCTTTACTTCTATTTAATGGCACTGTAATGATTTTGCAAACTTTTTGGTCTTCGCTGTATCCGTTTACATTTTTCACCGTAATGATTCTGCAGGCTATGCTAATTTTACTTTTTCGGATCTGCTTATGAAAGCTAATTTTACTTTTTAACTGTAATGATTCTGCACAACACACTTTTATCTGTAAATGGCCACCACCACCACTGCCACCGGAAACCACCACCAAAACCGAGGTCAATTTTCAGTTTTAGAATGAAGTTTGATGTTCAAATTATTTTTTTTTAAAGTTTTTTTCTTTTTTGTATGTTTAGTATTTTTGAAATGCAAATTTTGATATGGATTATGTTAACTAACTTAAAAGCTAATCGTTGTGTATCTAGTGCTTATTGTGGTGTTTGAGGTTGCTTAGTTCTTTGCGTATCTGCTTATTCATTTAGTTTAAAAGGAGACAATAACGGTGAAAACTGCTTATCTGCTTATATTAGAACACTTTGAACAAGCAATCCCAAACACTCCCTATGAGACAATTTGACATTAGAAGTCAAACCATTGCGCTAGGAAATAGAAGTATAAAAACCAACTTGCTTCTGGAAATTTATAGGGTGAGGGATTTAGGGGTTGTTTACCATTGCACCAAGTGAGTAAAGGGTTATTGCATTTTCATATTGTAGATAATTGGTTTCTAGTAGAAGGGTGTAATGGAATTGAATCGAGATATCAGTTTGACCATAGTTCTGACCAATTGTTCTCTCATTCTATGGCTACTTAAGGGTCATTGACATACAAATCCTTAAATTATCGGGATTTTTCAGACACTCAACTACCAAGTATCTGGTTTTCTCAGAAACCTAAAGCAGTAAAAGCACATTGAAACACTATATCCAGCTGCCGGTTACTAGCGATTTTTCTATATTACTCGATGAATTTCAAAACACAATGATGAACACCACCTTAGTTTTATTTATATAGGAACTGTATCACCGACATTTTTATGCTATAACATTTCTGAAAGCAGCGTTGATTGAAATTGCCTATTCCACATTGTTTCAGGGATTGAGCATCAGAAAATAATCATACAAAACAAGTGTGCTGAGAAACTTGTGGGTTCATTACATGAAACAGGCTCCAGAGAGATTGTAATCTTGTGCCATGGCTTCCAAAGGTCAAAGGTACATAATTCGGCTTCACAAGTTTTTATGGCAACAATAAAAAGACAACAAGCCGGAAATTGAATTTTGGTTTACAGGAATATAGTATGATGGTGGAACTTGCGGTTGCTTTGGAAAATCAGGGGATCAGTGCCTTTCACTTTGACTTTTCAGGGAATAGGTAAGTTCATACCATATCGAATGATAGTGATGCAGCATTATAACAAGTTTAAGGTTCCTACTAGTTTCAAGAACTAAAAAACACTTGGAAGTCTAATGGTTTGACTTCTTGAGGTCAAACAAGCTTTGAGTTTTATGTTCATCTTACATCATAGTATCCTTTTGCAGGTGGTCTTATACGTATCTTTACACCATGTGTCTTGTGGGTATAAGATGGACATGGGCATTGAGGAGCGTTTGGGAAAAAGCTATATGCAAAGAGCGAAAAAAGACGCCTTTAATGACATCAAATCGAGAACAGGTTGACTTTCATTATATTAAAGAGTTGGCAATTAACTATTTATTTATGAATGTGTCTATGTGGGTCATTGTATATCCCGTGTGTACCAATGGGTCAAATAAGAAGTTTAGCAAAAAATGAATCAGGTCAAATGGGTCGGACGGGTTACACAAGTTAAAAGTCAAATGCAACGTATCGTAAATGCTTACAACCTCGTAAACTGATGTATGTAAACAGTCAGGTCACAGTAACAAGGAATCCGCAGTTTCTTTATAGCGCACAAAAAAGTGTTTATGTGCCGACCTGCACCAACAAACAAAACATGTTTTCACGGTTACCCAACCCGCCCGACTTGCCTATCATGCCACCTCAAATGTTACACAACATATGACTTTATGTTGAGTTACATATATTATTATGCTTATTTAGGAGAAGTATCATTTCGTGAGACAGAAGGAAGTTCATTGGAACGCTTGAACACAAACACGTACGAAGCGGGACTTAGCATTGAACAAGATTGCAAGGTGTTAACGATTCACGGGTCAGAAGATGAAATCATTCCGGTTGAAGATGTTCTAGACTTTAGAGTTTCCCAAGATCATACCCAACCATAAATTACAAATCGTTGAAGGTGCTGACCATTGCTACAACAAACACCGAGAGGAATTAGTATCTAGTGTTTTGGTTTTCATAAAGGAGAATCTACATACGGTATGATCCTTTGAAAACCCGTGTTGTATTCTCGTAACCAAATAAACTACTCTATTATTATTTAAAACAAAGTCGAATGCTACCCATATAGTTGACCATAAAGTGATTCTAACATCAATAATTGTTTCTAATTTCATACAGTAAACAACAAGAAGAACAGCAGGAAAAGGAGGTTAATAATCTACTCGTAAAAGTCATGCAAGGCGTCGTCAGTTGGTCCTTTCAGTTGGCCCACTGGCTTTCGCTTGGCGAAGGGTGATACCAAGTCCCGGCATGACCACACGTTCAAGAAAAATTACTCTCACTTCTTTGGATATCTAGTGCTGGAGTGCCTCTTGCCCGCAAAGAAGAAGTGGGATTCCCATATTACATCAAGTTCCCGCTCTTCACTTTTCTCTATGCAACTTTGATTTCTCCGTCCCTGTTAGTTCTCGAGATTTATACCTAAGTTGATCTTCAAGAGTGTGGATTGGAAGCTTTAGCTCTTCTACTTGGGTACTTTCATGCTTACTCTCTGCTAGACGCTTCACTCGTTTCTCAGCAGTCACTGAAATATTTTTTACTGAATTGCTTGAGGTGTAATCATATTCTTTAACTTTTAGGAAACCAGAATGTACTCGAATTCATAATATCTATGTATCTATATTCATTAATCTTTGTATGTTTAGTCAAATCATCTTCAATGCAGCAAAATAAACATAGACTAGAAAACCCAACTCTCCTGCAACCAAAGACTATATTTGATTATTTTCTTATGTTTCAACCTTTCTTGTTGGGTGATTATTTTTGACATCATATCCATGACGAAACACCAATACTGTATCACTTATTTCAATCATAATTCATTAATAAAACCAAATTGGCTCTATAACCTGAAAGGACACACTTTGTCCTGAATGTTTGAATCCTTCGGCAACCTAACCTTCCAAGATGAGTGCTGAAATTACCCATTCACACTTACGCATGCGTATTATAGGGGCAGCCATTGCTACATCAGTTGGAGGACAGACAATTCTCGCCTTTATACGCCACTATGAGATTGGATTTCGTGGTCAAAAGGAGACAAAAAATACATGTGGTAAAAGCGTACAAACAAACAAACATGTCGCCCCTTACAAATCGACCATTAGAAGTCGGGTCGGCCTCCACTCTTCTCGATCCACTTGAACAGAAAGACAAGTAGATCTCAGCAACCCTCCCAAGATAGATGTGACAATAGCTCTCTAAATAAAGGCATATCACAGTCATGAGGAATTTGAATTCTTTCACTTGCGAGTTTCACTTTAATCTCGTTGAATTCATGCACAACCGCAAGAGAGAGCTTCTTTTTCACTTCTTGAAAATCACCTGTTGAAACTTGTAAATATTTTTTAAGTTTGGCATGTGCACCTTCGGCTCTTGAAGACGCACGATTACGAAAATGCAAGTGCTTTTCGGTCCACGCACTAACAAACTTTTTTTTCCAAGGCAACCAATTATTCTTTATGTACTCAACTGAATGTTTCTTATCTCTGTAACACAACTCAAATTCGCCCCAGTTTTCTTCGAAGGCCGACTCTGTTGTTGAGTATACCACTATGTTCCACCTTGACATAAATGTATCAAACTCATCCGCCTTTTCAAAACCTTTCTTGCAATTTGAAAACACGTTTTTTTGAATATGCCAAACACATAAAAGACTTGTTGCGGATGGAAATACATCATCTATTCCATTCATAAGCGCTAATTCTCTATCAGACATAATCACAGCCGGTTGATTAGTATCCCCAAGAAACTTCTTAAACACTGTTAAAGCCCAAACATAACTGTCTTTGTCTTCTTTTTTCAAAAAAACAAATCCGGAGTAAAAAGACGTATTAAAACATGAAACCCCAATGATATCGAGAAGAGGCATTTTATATTTATTTGTTTTGTATGTGCAATCCATCACGAACACATTACTAAACATTCTAGCCAATTTAAGTGATAATGGGTGTATAATGAACAAACGTGTTATACGTCCTTGTGGATCATGATCAATATCATGTGAAAACCCACCCTTTTGAAGTTCCTCTAATAAGGCACCAACTACAGACCGACTTCCTAAATCATCCTTACGAAGTTTTGCCTTCAAGTTGTATATCGTTCGAGAGTTTATTGGGAGATTTGGGTTTTTTTGACGTAAGGATGAAATAATCTGTCTTGGGGGTATTCCAGAAAGGGTCATATTTTTAACCGTCTCTACATCCTCTTCGGGTAATCGACGGAATGATGAATGTCCAGACATATCGGTGGATGGCTCATGGTTATGTTCTAAGTTGTGTATTTTAAACGCCCAAGTACCATGAGTTCCTTTTTTACCTACAATGTGGAAGGAGCATTCGATCAAACGTGATGTTGTGCTTCTTTTTCGTTTTTCTCCAATGCAACGTACATCTCGATAGGCACCACTTCGGTCACATTGTAAAGCGACATACTCGTCTTTTTTCGAATCACGGATAGATAGTCCATATCCTTTAGAATAATAAAAGGCGCGCACGCTCTTAAGTAAATCGTCACATGATTCAAATGTAGAGTTACCAAGATAAAGTTCTTCATTTTGAGTTATAGAACTCGACGAGTCCATAAGCTCATTTGTTTCCTGAACTATATGTAATGTTGCTATCATAAGTCAATAAATAAAATCATATATATAATCATGTCAATCACAGTTGTTACACATGAAAATAATACAAATACTCTCACCAATGTTTAACAGTGTCAAACATAAAACAACACATTTAATTCATAGGTAACGAAGCAAACTAATAAAATTCGTAGGTACCTGTTGGCGGTGGAAGAATAGATTGCAATGGCGGTAGAAACACAAATTATACGGATATTAGGGTATTATGATATATTAGGGTAGAATAGAGAGGGTGAAACTCAAATAAGGGTAAAATAGTCTATAGACAACATTTTTATGTGTATTAATAAAAAGTGCTATGTGTACATATCAATTCCCATAATTATATCAGCAAGAATGCCACAAGCACTCTTGTCTGGTTGCTCAACACGCAGATTCCCTCTGCAGATCCCATTTGTAGATCAAACAACAAAAATATCCATACAATGACAACGACAAACGTATTCTAATTAGCCCGAGTCATACTTATATGTAACAAGGATGGTGTATGACGTTTTCTTATCTCCCAAGTAATTCTTTTAAGACTAATCATTCGGCCTGCATAAACTGAATCTTCATTCTATAAAAATTTAAAAGAGGAAACCAATCTAATTCGTATAAAAACATAGATACACTGGATTGGGCTTTGTACAAAGAGATTGCCTGCATAATATTGAATCAAATTTAAATGAAGACTACATAATATGAATCGAATCTAAACTTTATAGAAAAAACAAAACTGCAAAAGCAAGCGATGGCTTCTTCAAAGTTCCTTTTCTCATCTCTACTTCTACTGCTACTTATTGCTCTTTCATTTTTACCAAACTTTACTTCTGCTTCTTTGGAGGAAGCAAATGCTCTCCTAAAATGGAAAGCAAGCCTTCAAATTCCAAACGACTCCCCAATTGTATCTTCTTAGACACCCCTTCCAACGAATACTAGTGCACCCGCTTCATGCACTTCTTGGTTTGGAATTGCTTGCAACGCTGATGGTAACATTAACAGGTTGGGACTCTCGGCGTGTGGGATAAAAGGTACGCTTCACCAGTTTCCGTTCTCGATTCTCGGCAATCTCACCCATCTTGAGATTAGTGTAAACAGCTTCTTTGGTCCCATCCCATCAGAAATCGGACTCCTGTCCAAACTTGTCTATCTTGATTTTTCAGACAATCAGTTTTTTGGTGTAATACCACAAGAATTAGGGAGTTTGAACTCTCTCACTGTATAATCTTTGAGCAGAAATCAACTTAGCGGTGCTATTCCTTCATCGTTGGGTGACTTGGCGTCTTTGGAACATCTTTATTTGTCCAGAAACAAACTCTCTGGACCCATTCCATCTGAATTAGGAAATATGAAGTCTCTAGCTGATTTACAATTGAGTAATAATCAGCTTAATGGTTCAATTCCTTCATCGTTGGGTGATTTGAAGTCTTTGAATATTCTTTATTTGTCCCAAAACCAACTCTCTGGACCCATTCCAATTTGTAGTATTACACGACTACAACCTGGATACTAGATGCGGAAACCACGATCTATGCAGCCATCGACAGAAAAACGACACACACGGTATGTACCCTAATCGTCCCGATTAGTTTATTGATAAAGAAGCGTTGTGAATCTCGTTCCCCCTCATCTCCTTTTATAGAGATGAGGGGGAACCGACTGTTACATACACTACGGGTCGGGTTGGGCTTTGACACAGCCAACCGACCTTTATTACTATAGGCTATTTAGGACACTCGATAACTATCCCCTAGACGTGACTTAGGCTAATAAAGACTAATACATAACAATTTCCACCTTAGGCTTATATTAGCCTATCCTAACACTCAGCAGCTCCAAGCAGTGTTGTAACTTGCGTCCAGGTACCACCTTCGTCAAGGCATCCACAGCATTGTGTTCAGTACACACCTTCAGAACTTCAGCCGTCTTTGCATCCAAGACTCTTCTGATAAAGTGATAACGCACATTGATGTGCTTAGTCCTATCATGAAAAACATGATTCCGCGATAAATGAATCGCGCCCTGATTATCACAATTAACTGCAACAGTGTTAAGCTTCACGCCTAACTCTTCCAAGAATACCCTTAGCCAAATAGCTCCTTTCACAACCTCCGTAAGTGTCATATACTCCGCTTTAGTTGTCCATAAAGCCTCCTTGTGCTGTAACTTAGCTTCCCAGCTCCTCGCACATCCATGTATCAGCAACCCGTACCTTGTGATTGATCTACCCATGACAATGATCGATCTACCCATGGTGTAGTCAAAATCCACAAAAACTTGTACGTATGTCTGTAATCCATGATCAAACCTATACAACATACTCACATCTACAGATGCTATGTCAGGTCTCGTGCAGACCACCTGATACTCCTGGCTTCCAACCGCATATATATATGACCACTTACTAGTCTTTACCACATCACAGTCCCCTGATAGACTATCCTCCAACGACAGTATGGAGTGTCCCTTCAACAAAGTCTGTACTAACTTTCCGTTGAAAAACCTGGACTGTGACACCATCAGAGTATTACCACTCCGATTCCTGATGATCTTAATACCAAGTATATTTCTCTTTGCTTTAACCAGCAAATCCTTAGTAACCGAGATCTCAGCCTTGCATCCGCAAGAAAATACCATACAATCTATATAGAGAAATAGATGTATGAACATACCTGGTGTATCCTCCCAGTAATAACTGTATCTGTCGTCACTGCTTTTCCTGCAACCGTTGCTGAGCACATGCACATCTAACCGAGTATCCATTTCTTCTTTCAATCTAGCCATCCACTTGGAAAGAACCTCACAAGCAACTGCATTATTGAAAGGCAATGACTCGTGTGCATATATCTTTTCCACTACAGCAACTGCAAAAGCAGACTCATTACTGTCTTCTCTATACTTGAATAGTTCCCGTGCTAAGTGTTGCTCCCTATCACGTGCTAGATGATAGTATATCAAATCTTGAGTTTGTACTTCCTTTGGAACATCTACATGATCAACATTCCCTCTAGGTTCCACCTCAAATGCATGATCCTCCCGAAATTCCACCTCAAACTCAACTCCTTGCAACACCTGCACTAAACTTGCACATACACCAGAACCAATGAAAGTTTTCTTATATTGCCCACTTTCATTGAAACCCATATTCCTGTAAAGCACTCCCTTTGAAGTAACGTCATCTAACCTCCAAAGTTGATAAACATTCATACCTTTATGGTATCCCAAGAATATGCACTTGACCTTAACCGGTTCAAGCATCCCTTGCTCAATACTAGCAAGCCAACCAAAAGAACCCAACATATCTATAGTCTTCTTGAATCCAATTGCTGCTGATGGTGACCTATTATCTAGATATGTAGACATGGTTGTATCCTCTGTCCAAAAAACCTTGGACAGATCAGACTGAATCAGAAAACAACGTACCTTATCCAAGAGTGTCACGTTTATCTTCTCAACCAACCCATTTTGCTGCTGTAACCCCGCAACATCTAAATGTTTGGCGACCCCACTCTTCATACATTGTTGTGTAGACTTCTGATTACATGAATCAAGAACATCACCTGTCTTGATCTTCCACCCAGTCTGAAATTTTCCTAACTGCTTCCTACCCTTCATTGTCTTTCCGGTCATAGCCTGACCGTTCAGGGTATATACGCAATTAGCCCTTCCGGTTCCTGATAGTACCACCAGTGAACCCTTTATAACCTTGATCTTGCCCGACTGCATCTTCACGGAAAAACCCTCTTTTTCAAGAGTGCCCAGCGATATCAAGTTTTGTCTTAATTCCGGAACATACCTGACGTTGTCCAACACGAAAGTTGATCCATCCCTCATTCGTACTCGAACCTTTCCTGTCCCCCATACACGGCATTCCCTGCCATCACCTAGCAGTACATTACCACCGTCATACTCTTTAAAATCAACCAAGTAATCTCTCTTGTGTGTCATATGGTATGAGCCCCTGAATCCATGATCCAGTCCAAAAGTTCATCAACACTCATAGCCATCATAACATCAGCATTGTCATACCCATCAGCTCTAGAACCGGATACCTGATCTTTACTCCTGACAAAACCTTGAGATTTCTTGTGATTATACCTGGGACAATCCCTCTTCAAATGATCCTCAGACTGACATATATAACACCTGAGTTTGTTGCTCCTTCCTTGTGACCTTAACCACGAACTATTTCCACCCTGCTCCATATCTCTCTGATTAGATCTCTCCCTCACATACAACCCTTCACCACCATCACCCTTTGCTTCCGTCATCTTCTGAAGTTCCCTAGAATTAAGTGTCGCGAGCACGTCTTCTAGCTTCAAAGTATCCCGACCATATAGCAAAGTCTCCACGAGATTATCGTAAGACGATGGTAAAGATGTGAGTAATAATAATGCCTGATCCTCATCTGATATAGCAGTATCTATAGCCGCTAAGTCACCTACGAGCTTGTGAAACTCATCAATATGTCCAGACTGACTCCTACCTTGATGCATTTGAAAAGTATATAACTTTTTCTTCAAGTACAAAAGATTAGTTAAAGACTTTGTCATGTATAAAGTCTCTAACTTTTTCCAAATCCCCGCTGCAGTCGTCTCCTTGGTGATCTCCCGTAGGACCCGATCATCCAAACACAAGATCAATGCGCTGTAAGCCTTTTTCTGAATGACGTTATCGTAAGCCACTATTGTGGTGGCGGGTAATTCTTCCAATGCTGCATCTAATTCCAGATGTTCCAGCAAATCCTTCATCCTTACCTGCCATAACCCAAAGTCATTCTTCCTATCGAATTTCTCGATGTCAAATTTGCTCAGCGCCATCTTATTTTAACCCTTTGCTAACCGCTTAACATTTTGTGAATTTACCTACACAAAAAACACGATCTAGCAAAGTATCTCGTGTATAAAACACCCCTTGATTTATCGATATAACCCTAAGATAAAATCTCAGCAATCGATCAAACCAAGTAACCCTTCAAAAGACACCGCTTTCTTACTCAAATATCGAATTAACCTTGGAAATTAACCTATCCAATAAATCGACAATCCTTGAATCAAGAAAGCACCCGACGCCTTTTGAAGTAACCCTTGTCGTACTTTTAATTTTGCAAACCGATCTCTAATAACCTAAGAAATCTTGCAACCTCGACAAGTCTTGAACGCTTCTTTATCCCTTTGTTGATTTGCTAAACCTTGTGAAAAACCTCACAATCACAAACCGACAAAGCCCCTTTATTAGTTTGCTAAACCTTGTGAAAAGCCCCACAATCACAAACTAACAAAGTCCCCTTCGATAATTCGCTAAACCTTGTGATATATCCCTCACAATCACGAACTACGAAGTCCCCTTGTGTAAAATCCCTACAAAGTATTAACCTTTTTGTTTTATAAAACAAAAATCTGGCCCAATAAATAAAAACCTAAATGCTTTAATAAAGCCCAATATCTTTTAAGTTTTAATTTATCAAAACCTTGGCCCAATCAAAATACAAGAGCCCTTCCTGTTAATACAACTTTTGTAGTATTTTGTGTTTTATAAAAAACACAGTCGTCTTTCTTCTTCTCTGTATCAATGGCGGCAAAAACAATCATCACCACCAAAGAACCTTCGATCTTCAAACCTTTCAATCGATCCCAGAAGGAAGAAAAAACCTTTTTTTAGTCGATCTCCTGCTTCCTCTTTGTCGACCAATATCCGATCAACAAAGAAACCCTCAAGATCGATTCCTAGTAACCAGCGACCTCGCAAACCCGAGCTCTGATACCACTTGTAGTATTACACGACTACAACCTGGATACTAGATGCGGAAACCACGATCTATGCAGCCATCGACAGAAAAACGACACACACGGTATGTACCCTAATCGTCCCGATTAGTTTATTGATAAAGAAGCGTTGTGAATCTCGTTCCCCCTCATCTCCTTTTATAGAGATGAGGGGGAACCGACTGTTACATACACTACGGATCGGGTTGGGCTTTGACACAGCCAACCGACCTTTATTGCTATAGGCTATTTAGGACACTCGATAACTATCCCCTAGACGTGACTTAGGCTAATAAAGACTAATACATAACACAATTGTATTAGGGAATATGAAGTCTCTCACTAGATTAATTTTGAACAAAAATCAACTCAATGGTTCAATCCCTTCATCGTTGGGTGATTTGACGTCTTTGGAAATCCTTCATCTGTACACAAATCAACTCTCCGGACCTATTACTTTTAAATTAGGGAATATGAACTCTCTCACTAGATTACTTTTGAACAAAAACCAACTTAATGGTTCAATCCCTTCATCTTTGGGCGATTTGACGTCTTTGAAAATCCTTTATTTGTACATAAATCAACTCTCGGGACCTATTCCTTTTGAATTATGGAATATGAAGTCTCTCACGAAATTAGATTTGAGCAAAAATCAACTCAATGGTTCAATTCCTTCATCGTTGTGTGATTTGAAGTCTTTGGAACTCCTTTAATTTTGGCAAAATCAACTCTCGGGACCTATCCCTTATGAATTTGGAAATATGAAGTCTCTCACGGAATTAGATTTGAGCCAAAATCAACTCAATGGATCAATTCCTTCAACGTTGGGCGATTTGACGTCTTTGAATATCTTTTATTCGTTCAAAAATCAACTCTCTGGACACATTCCAATTGAATTAGGGAATATGAAGTCTCTCACTGAATTAGATTTAGGCGAAAATCAACTCAATGGTTCAATTCCTTCATCCTTGGGTAATTTGATGTCTTTGAAAAAGCTTTATATGTACATGAATCGACTCTCTGGACCTATTCCACCTGAATTTGGGAACATGAAGTCTCTAGCTCATTTAGTATTAAGTGAAAATCAACTCAATGGTTCAATTCCTTCATCATTTAAAAACCTGAGAAGCCTTCAGATTCTGTCTCTCGATGCGAACAAGTTATCAGGTCCTATACCACAAGGATTTGGAAGTCTACAATTGCTTAAGCTACAGTTGGACATAAATCAGTTGTCTGGCCAATTGCCTGATGATTTGTGCCAAGGGGAAAAGCTTCAAAATTTAACTGTAGGTCAAAATCAACTCTCTGGTCCGATTCCAAGAGGAATATGGAATTGCTCCAGCTTAATAAGAGCAAGGTTTCAATTTAATCGATTTCGTGGAGATATATTGAATACTTTTGGTGTCTACCCAAGCTTGAATTTCCTTGATGTCACTCATAATAAATTTCATGGGCAACTATCTCAAAACTGGGGTAAATGCAAAAACTTGACTACATTAATGATGGGATATAACAACATCAGCGGTAGCATACCACAGGAGTTTGGAAATTCAATTCAAGTGCTTGATCTTTCTTCTAATCATTTGGTTGGTCAGATTCCAAACGAGTTTGGGGAGATGCAAAGTTTGTTAAATTTAAACTTTATACCTCAAGAGTTTCGATCATTAACTAGACTCAATTTTCTCGACATATCAAAAAATAGGTTAAATGGGCCATTACAACAATATATTGGTCATTGGGTACAAGTCAGTCACATATATCTTAGTAATAACAAGCTCAGTGGAAAGATCCCATCGGATATTGGTAAATTAAGTCACCTCAGTGTTCTTGATTTATCTTGGAATTCACTCACAAAAGAGATACCATCAGAAATTGGAAGTTTAAAAAGTCTGGAAACGATGAATCTTTCCCACAATAAGCTATCTGGTTCTATTCCTAATGGTTTCAGAAACTTGCCAAGAGGGATTCATATAGACCTGTCTTACAATGAGCTTACAGGTCCGGTTCCCCTTTATGTTGTCTTTCTAAATGTGTCCGGAGAAGTATTACAAGGCAATGATGGGCTGTGTGGAAATGTTACAGGTTTGAAACTTTGTAAAAGTCAAATTATAATGAAGAAAAATATTCATTTTCATTATAAGCTCATCCTTGCAACTATTGTCCCACTCTTTGCGGCTATTTTACTTGGTTTATTCATGTGTGGCTTCATTGCCTATCGACGTAGAGAGAGAACTTCTCCACAGGAGCCATCACGCGAAGAAGGTCGCAAACTTTTCTCAATAACAAGTTTTGATGGACAGGCGACGTATGATGAAATAATCAAGGTAACAAATGATTTTGATGATGCATATTGTATTGGGAAGGGAGGATACGGTACCGTGTATAAAGCTGAGTTACAACCCAACTATTTCGTTGCTGTCAAGAAACTTTATTCATCATCCGAGAATGACGAACATATGGGCTTCCTAAATGAGGTACGAGCATTGACAAACATAAGGCATAGAAACATAGTTAAACTGTATGGATACTGTTTCCATGCTCGTCACTCATTTTTGATTTACGAATATCTTGAGAAGGGAAGTCTAAAGTCGCTCTTAAGTAGCGATATCACGGCGATGGATATGGATTGGCTGAAAAGGGTAAGGATTGTTAGGGCTGTAGCAAATGGTTTGGCTTATATGCACCATGATTGCACACCCCCTATAATTCATAGAGACATTTCTGGAGCTAATATTCTTCTCGATTCTGATTATGGGGCACATATCTCGGATTTTGGAACAACGAAGCTTCTAAAGGTGGATTCATCCAATTGGACTGCGGTTGTAGGCACCTATGGCTATATTGCACCAGGTACCTACTTCTTCTCAAGTTTCAGATTTATCTATGTTACATTTAATCATGATGTGATATAACCATTTTTTGTATACTCATGTTTCCTTTCATGTAGAGCTTGCTTATACTATGGTGGCAACAGAGAAATGCGATGTGTTTAGTTTTGGAGTTGTTGCACTAGAAGTGATTATGGGAAAGCATCCTGGAGAGCTTGTATCATCACTACCAACATTGTCTACTGATGATCTATTGCTAGCCAATGTAGGAGATAGCCGGATTCCGCGACCATCATCTCTAGTTGAGAAACTAGCTCATTCAATTTTGAATGTCTCACGGGCATGCTTGAACTACAACCCACAGGAAAGGCCAACAATGCGCCAAGTCACAGAGTTATTGTCAGTGGATGATCGACTTTGGATGAAGATGCATATATCTGTAACGTGATGCTAGCTTGATCGATTTTTTATGATATATAGTCATACGTCATAAACTAAAGTTTAAGAAAGTTTTATGTTTGTTTCGTTGTCCTGAATTATGTTAAAATAAGGAAGTAATTTTTGTTAATGAAGATTGCTACCTTTCTAGACTAATATAGATACATGTTTTATGGATCTTTTTGATAATTATATTTTTTTTAAATTATTCCAGTTTTACAATTAAATTATTACCAACAGGCACAAGTTTATCAATTGTTATCACCTTCTGTGTAGACAGACTAATATTGTGATATACATTGGGGAATTTGTCAAACAGTTGGAATTTATTCTTACTAATGACAACATAGCCCATTCAACGGATTGCAACCACTCATCATTATCCCTCGTTAAGGTTGCATCTGTTTAAGAGAAAGCACATCTCAAGTATGTCGAATATGCCGAAAGGAAGAACAGAGGAAGCGTACACGACAACAATAGATTTGGTTATTAACAAAGGAGAGTACAATAAAACAGCAGATTCCTTCCTTTGACTGAAAGAAGTGCAGATTTGGGTACAATAAAACATCAGTTTGTGTATGTATGTTTCTTCAGGGATCAAGGTTGTCATTCGCTTTGCTGATTCTTGTGGTGCTATAAAAGCTGGACTAAAGGCTCAGGATCATTCAGTTTGCTCATTCGTTGCTCTCTCTAATCTGAACATAGATCAATCGTTTTAATCTAGTTTGTTTCAGTCTTGTAATCCTTGTATATGATAGATCATTTTTTTTTATCATTCATTTTTTATCAGTTCTTTCTTCTTCATTGTATATTGTACACGTTAAACACTATAGTTAATCAGGGGGAGATTGGTTGGCCGTAATCAAATATGAAATACCAAACATATATGCGATGATGTGGTGTAACTAGGGGGTTCTAATCGAGTAAGGTTGGCGGGGTTCACGTGGGTTAGGTCCATTTGCTTGATGGAATACAGTCTGTGGCATCTCTTTGATGGTCACACTCTCTACTAACAACCTACATCATGTATATATAATCTCTGCCCACACCCTACCCATGTTTTATCTAGGTCTTGGGTCACTCTTGTGATTGGCGTTGGAACTGGAAGTATACACGCCACTATATCCACACCCTATGTCAGAAGTTTCATACCTTTCAGTGCACTAGCACTTAAAAAGACAGAAGAGGAGGTGAGAAAATATCCTACTAATTTCATCACACTTCATTTATAAAACCAAATTGGCGCTATAACCGCAAAGGTTGAGTGGAACTGTATCACATTCCCGACCTCGTCGAAATTAAAGGACAGAAGTGTATCACTTTGTCCTGAATATTTGAATCCTTCAGCAACCTTTCAAGATGAATGTTGAAATTACTCATTTACTTACGCATGTGTATAACATATTGGAGCAGTCAAGCGAACATGTCAGCCTCTTAAAAAACTAACACTAGAAGCCGGGTCAGCCTCCACTCTTCGGGATCACCTGAACGGAAAGACAAGTAGATCCCAGCAACCCTCCCAAGATCAAGGGAAATTTCTGTTTTTTCACCTGAAGTACAATATAACGTAATAATCTGTTGTCTTATTGTTATTGCCAAGCACAAACCAGGAAACAAAAACTGGTACGGTGAAAAACAAAACAAAAACTATTGGTTGCGGTACGTACAATAATTAACTAACGTAAGTGCAAGTAAATGAGCAACAGCCACTCAACAAACACAACAATGCATTGAGTAAAACTAAAAGAATGTAACAAAATCTATAAACGACTGAGTAAACGTGTAGCATGGCATACAACGATAAACGACTCAAAATTTGCTTAGGCAACCTAATGACTAAACCTATATCGAAACAAGCTACAAATTATTCCAGACGTGAAGCTTGTTTAAACATTTCAATCATCTCAGACATTTCTTTTTCTTATATTTCGTCACTGGTTGAAGACTTCCTTTTCAACTTGCACCTTCCTATACGAGTCAACAAAGATTAACAAATTCAGAGGGTGATAGGAAAAAAGGCATAAACATATCTTTGACCCTTCACACTTCTTAATCTTCAAAGTCCTTAAATCCTTACCATGTGGTCTCGCCAATATCTCGAGGTCTTTATCAAGAACAACCACACCACAAATACAAAGTTCTTTCAAACACCTAAATTCGAGAGCTAATTGTTCAATCCACTTTTGGGTGATTCGGATACCACCAGAATCATCTGTATTATTAACAAAAGATGGGGGAGCTTTTAGTGTTAACGCTTCGACGAATGGGAATCTTGTACTTAAAGAGGCAAGATTTGGATAGTAATGAGCATGTATAGTTAGGCGCTTACGCGTAATGCCGTCAATCTCATAAAACCTACGGGCAACTAACGAAACAGAGTGTCGGTCCTTGATATAAGGTACGACTATGTCAAAAACTTCCTCCCCAACTGTTGTTGGTGCCATTAAGGTTTGGTTTGGCTTAACAATAAACACCAATAAGAATCGAACTCTCTTCTTTAGCTTATAAAAGTGGATCGATCTTTTTTATTTTTGTTCTTCTTTAGCTTTATGTTTATGTTTTTATATACTACGTATAGTATAACAGGCTTTCCTTTTAGGCCCAAGTTTGATCAAACACAAACACAAACCTTAAAGACGGCGATTCCAAACGCGATCAGCAACAGCGATACTGACTTTATCAACAAGGTCAAGCCGAAGTGTGTATGGTTCGTCTTTTCACCCTGATGGCTCACTTGCAGCGCCTTGTGGGATTGATCGATGCGCGGGCTCATGTGTGGGACCTACGGTCCAGAAGAAGCATTCTTGCTTTGGAACGTCATGTGAAGCCGGTTTTGGGTATTAGCTTTGCACCAAACGCGTATCATTTAGCAACAGGGGGTGAAGATATACTTGTAGAATTTGGGATTTCAGGAAGAAGAGATGTTTGTACACAATTCCTGCCCATGCAAATCTATTTCTCGAACTAAATTTGAGCCTCGAATGGGAATATGGGATATTTTTTGGTAACGGATTCGACTGCTAACGAATGGTCATCAACAGATTTTAAGCCGTCAAGGTCCTATCTGGTCACAAATCCAAAGTGACATCTATTGATGGACAAAGTATTGCCACTGTTTCCCGTAACAGCAAACCAAAGTGAACGTTTTAATTTCATACAGTGAACAACAAGAAAAACAGGGAAGGGAGGTTAATACCCAAAGCTGCGTGCATCAAGTCCAACGGTGTATCTCCTTGGTTTATATTCGAAACTGAATCACAACATTATTATAAGACAAAAACCCAAAACAAAGATCAACTCTCGTTCTGCAACTATATTTTCTTGATGCGTCAAAATGGGTAGGTTTTTTCGGTACACAACAAAGTGGGTTAGATCGACACATAAACTCCAACGAAACAAGAGGTGCATGACATACAATGTTAAACAGGTCAAAGTTTTACAAGTCCCAAACATGTTTTACTACAACCTACACCAAAATAAGCTAATATTAGTCTTGGCGGACAAAAACAAGATTCCAAATGCCATTCTTGTCCTTACTCTTCATTTTAGCGGTTTCTTCTTCATGCCATTACATCATCTTCCGCCATTCTTCCTATACTTATATGAGCAATAAAGATAAACAAATTCAGAGGGTGATAGAAAGAACGGTGGAAGCATATATTTAATTGACATTCAAAAACTGAGTTTTATTTCTCTCAATTATAAAGATTAACAAATTCATGAAGTGCCTTAACAAATTCATGTAAGAAAATATATCATATAAACACTTATCAAAATTATCATAATAGACAATTAGAGTGCGCCAGATTAAGCCGATATGTGTTGAGTACAAAAGGTACCATGATAATAACAAATTCACAGATAGGTTCTCCATGTGTTCATGGGATCACCCCGCGTATGAAAGTTCATCTTACAGACACCATCATACCAAACCAAATTACAGCAACGAGAAAGTTGTTTTACAACTTCCATAAATTCTAGGCAACAATGGGGTAAGATGCACAAGAAAGATCATGAAAGATCATGGCTAGCTAACGATTCCTACAACCTGTATTTTTTTATACGACATATTTGCACATCGGCTATTAACGGCACTTCTAAACTAGAATTGGTGTCGCAATACCGACATGAGGTAATACTACATTTTTGTGAATTGGCTATCATTGATACCTCTAAACTGTTTATTCTTAAATCATATAGGATATTCAAAGAAACACATAAAATCAACATGTTTGGTTTAGTCCTGATAAACTCGTATGTGATGCTCAGAGGTGTTGAGTTAAAATTTAGAATAGTTCCTAGTTTCACTTTCTGTAAGCCTGTGCATAAACTGTCTGTTGAGCTACATTAGTTATGCATATGTTTTAAGCCATCCATAAACAAATATAAAATTGCATCGAGCTTAAAGAAATTCTAATACGTGAAAGTCCAGCAATATCTACAGGATCCTTGATCTTTTACTGGGATCACAATTCCTATTTCTCTCCAATCTTGTTGTAGTATGAGGTAATATGAGAACATGGTAAGAAAACAAATGCATATGGCTCTATTAGCCCTTTAAAGGCCATAAGCAATCAACGCGGTGCATCATATCTTATCCTATACTCCCTCGATTTCAAAGATTCTTAAAACAAGTAACAGCTACAGGTAAAAATGAAGCACGATATATGTAACGTAACGTTAATATGAAGAACGGATACTCTGGCACATCTAAAGTAATAAAAAAATAAAACAATCACAATAACACGTTATCTGTGTCGTTAACTTAATCTCTCCTAGTGGAACAGGTTCTCTTCCTACATATTTACAAATAGTATCATAAAGGTACTAGTATGATATATAAGCAATCCATACAAGTTCTGTCATCGTAATAATATCATAAAAGGTACTAACAAGACTAGAACGTAACATGTAGATGCACTAGTCAAACACAAGGGTCAAAGAATCAGTTCATACGGTTCAAACACAAAGCTAGCTTACTAATCCACAACTCGAAAAAAATATACTTCATATACGGGATCATAACTATCACTAACATAACTTTGGCCCAAGTTTCGTCTAGAAACTACTAATGATAAAACCATAAGTTGCAGTATATTATATCTGGGACGCCAAAACAAAAGTTTCACATTCGAGTTTTGCAAAAACAAGGCTAATATGCCAAAATATACGTCACTATGGCAATATATATAATAAGAAGTCACAAGATGATGCGATAGAACGAACCAGGAAACAAGATGATGTACTTGAATTCATCAAAATATCTTACTAAAATAATCTTCAACGCAAGCAACAAGAATAGCAGCAAAATAAATATGCGCTATTCTGTATGTAGCTTTGCTTTCTCCCTCCCTGTTTCAAGATTTATGCTTCTGATAATCTTTGAGAGTGTGGACATGTGGCTTTAGCTTTTGTACTTGAATACTTGTCATGCTTACTGTTCGGTAGTAGTTTCTCGAGCAGTCACTAAAATGCTTTTTACTTGCTTGATGTGTAAAGAAGAGTATGTACTCGAATTCATAATATCAATTGTATATCATATATAAGCTTACTAAGCAGCAAAATAAACATAGATTAAAAAACAACTCTCCTGCCAACCATAGACTACATTTTCTTATATCTTGCTGTGTCAAAATGGGTACATTTTCTTACATCGCAGTGGGTTACATCGACACATTAACACTTCGATCTCTCTGTGTACCATATAAACAATAAATATCTAATATGGAGTAATACATTTAAAAACTCTTTCTTGATCCCATTGCAAAGTAAATCAATCGAGTAGAATGCACACATGAAGTGATCATGACCACAATAACAGTACACCAACTCATATTCTGCAAGTTCATCTGCATAACCACATACAATGCTAAACAGGTCATAGTTTTACAAGTCGCAAACAAGTCTTACTACAACCTACCGCAAAATAAGATGATAGCAGTCTTGACAAACAAGCAATTCCAGATGCGAATTTTGTGTTTAAAAGTTTCTAGCGTCTCATGTCTTCTTTCTTGCGCTTACTCTTCATTTTAACCTTTTCATCTTCATGCCAATATTCACCAACCTCTGCCTTTCTTCCTATATTTAGTAACTTCTTGGAGACTTCCATTTTGAATTGTCCCTTCCTATATGAGCAATAAAGATTAACAAATTCAGAGGGTGATAGTAAGAAAGGTGAAAACATATGTTTAATTGACATTTAAAAAATAAATTTGTTTTTATAAACATTAACAAATTCACGAAGTGCTCCTTTTACACAGCTCATATATGTGATGTACGTTTACTAGTGATTTCCAACAACATTTTCCCTGTCATCAAGCTAATTTCATTATGGTGCAACAACTATATGCTCAAGTAGTGCACATTTCTTGTAATTATTAAGAGCTGCACAGTTTGTATTTTTCTGCGACTACTGTAAGTTGTTGAAAAATGTCATACATAGACCCCTACGGACAGTTATCGGAGTTCAGAATCCAATCATAAACTGAAGTGCAGTTTTGAAATTTTGAGGCCATCTTTGTTAGGAGAATTTAAAATTGGAATCCTGCAATCCTCTGGGTGTGTCTAGGCTCATGAGATATACAGAACCCCCTTATTTAGTCTAATAGAAAACTTGTAAAAAACCTAATTTGTGCTAATCAGAGGATAGAAGGCATGCAATTGATAAAATTTCACAATCATGATATTCAAAGACTACTAAACCTCCCAACGAAAGACACTGTTACTAACAAGTAATAAAAACCAATATTAACACGAAAAGAACAAGAATTTGCAAAAGGTCTTAAAAGATATTCATATCAACTGAACTTGATGATGTTGGATCAATCCTTTATGAAGCAATTGGGGTAAACTGGTCTTTCAAATCCCTTTCAAATTTCTTTCAAATTTATATTTTGTTTCTCGTCGAGTTTGAATACTTTAACAAAAAGACGATAAATGTTATTATTTTTCCATCCGCTACGGCATTAGTTTGAAAATGCGACTACATTCCTTTTAAAGCTTAAAAGTACAATACAACAATAGTATTAGGTGGACTTGGATATCTAAATAGATGCCATTATAATAGATTGAACATAATATCAGATGGACTCGAATCTGGATACTAGAAAGATGGTTGTTGAGGTGTGTGATACGATTGCCAAGCGTGGGGGCCGCTTGGCCAGAGCAGGAATTGTTGGAATTCTCCAAAGATGGAGGAGGATTCCAAGAGTATGTCTTTGGTAGACGTATGGTTGTAGACGTATGTCTTTGGTATATGATAGCCACCCTCAGTATCGGAGGTATGGTAAAGAAGTGGTGACGGAACTTCTAGGGCCTGAGTTATCAAGTCATGAATGTACACATCGTATATCTGTTATCTACAGTTACTAGCAGTTAAGTAGCTCTCAGGTTAATTCATAAGTGACAAAATGGACAGGTCGGGTGTAGATGGGTCATTTGGGAGCATGGGTCTAAACAAGTCCAGTTACATATGTTTTCTACATTTCTCTTCCTGCTAGTGGACTAGTAGTTTTTTTGTGCATCAAGTTATCAAGATACTTGCTGTTGGTATATATATATATGGCTACAACACACAAACATGAGTCATATCTTTTGAAAATCCCACACCTACAAAATAGATTTCAAATCAACTATTGTCTACTAACAAACTCGTAAACAATACAACTTGTGCTAAACACATGATACAAAGCATGCAATTGACAGAATATGGGCTAGCAGAAGATAGAAAGCATGCAATTGATATATAGAACCCCTTATTTGGTCTAACAGAAAACTTGTAGAAAACCTAATTTATGCAACCAGACGATAGAAAGCATGCAATTGGCAGAATTTCACAATCATGATATTCCAAGACTACTAAACCCCTCACAACGTAAGACACCGTTACTAACAGAAAGTAATAAAAAACAATATTAACAGGAAAAGAACAAGAATTTGCAAGTAAACGGCAGAAGATACATACCAATGTTTTTAAAGTTGAAACTCCGGACGCGTAAGTGCCAAAATAGTACGATCAAAATCACCAACTCTAACCCAAACATACCTTAGAGAAGGTATAGTAAACACACTACTGGTAACAGCTTGTTCCTTAAAGGAACAATCCCGTAAGTTTAGCTTTCTCAGTCTTGGGCACCCTTCTAATAATTTCACAAGTCCTGCATCAGAAATTCTTATAAAAGTAAAAGACAAAGACCTCAAATTAGCACCATACTTCCCGATATATTCCAATCCCACATCTGTCAATCCTCCACGCCAAAGAGTGATATCTAGCTTTTCGAGTTTGCGGCAACCTATTAGCATAGCCCGAATCCCAGTGTCTAGCGAAAAATTTGTTATCCCATCTTCGTTAACTGAGTGCATACGGAATTTACAAAGATTCTTCAAATGCGTTCCTACACACTCAAGAGCTTCATTTGAAATATCTCCCAACCTAATTATTAAACACTCCAAATTAGTACATCCTTTTGCCAGAGCAATCATTCCCATGTGGGTCACAAGGCTATAATTGGCAAGTATGCGCAATTTCTTGCAAAACTGACCAAGAACTTGCAATCCCCTGTCTCCACACACATCCTCGGTATATAGAACTTCCAAATTGGGGCACCTCTTAAACAATAAACACTGGCTATCCTCATCCATATCAGCAAATGCAAGTTTCAGTATCCTTATTTGATTTAGTAAAGGGAGTACACTCGTATATCGAGTTCCCCACAATTCGAATCCACTTAGAGAGCGTATAGTAGGGGGAAACTGGAACCCAACAAGCTCACTGTCCTCATCACTGATAACTCCACCAAAATGTTCCAACCTCACAGCATATCTAAAGGCATCTCCTAATTTATTTAGATAACACGCTCCAATCTTCAAAGATAGTAAAGACCTACAACAGTTTTTTGCAAGAAGTGTAAGATCTTCTTCTACATTATACACATCTGTATTCTTAAATTTGAACATTTCCAAAACCGTGCTATTCAATGCCAACTGATGTAGCCAAATCCCATCTTTCACGTCACTATCATTAATATATCCCAAGCACAAAGTTTTCAATTGGTTACAATACTTGGAGACATGCAATAATCCATCTGTCGAAAACCCTATACACTTACTAATCTTCAAACTCCTTAAACCGTTACCGCGTGTTGTGGCCAATGTCTCGAGATCTTCATCATTAACAACCATACAACGAATATGAAGATCTTTCAAAGACCTAAACTGGAGAGCTAGTTGTTGGATCCATGGGGTGATTTTGATATGTTGGTGATATCTTTTAATAAAACGAGACGGGGGACCTTTGAGTGTTAACGATTCAATGAGTGGGAATCTTTTAGTTAAAGAGGCGGGGTTTGGGTAGTAAAGAACATGGACAGTTAGGCGCTTACGGGTAATGCCATCAATTTCATAAAACCTACGGGAAACTAAAGAAACAGAGCTTCGATCCTCCACCTTGTGAATATAAGGTATAACTAAGTCTAAAACCTCCTCACCCACTTTGGTTAATTCGGGATTGTGTTTGATCTTACGTTTAGTGGGTTCCATTAAGGTTTTTTCGACTAGCCTAACAATAAAATGAAAACCCCTAAATGAATGGAAAAAAAACACTAACTAACCAATTGTGAAACCCTTAAAACAAGAAATAGCATAACATATAACAACTAAGCGACTGAGACATTATATCAAACAGTTGGTGTGCAAAAAACTATTGAAACTGAAAGTGAAATCGAACAAGATCAGATCACATGGGATTGATGGATGATTGTTATGGGGGACAAATGAGTGTGTGTGTGTGTGTTTTTGAAGGTGTAATTAGTGTGTGTGAAATAGAATTGAAACCAATGGCGTGTCTTTTTACCAGTAAAATGAAATGAAATGGAAGTGGAGATAATTATGTTCTTTTCTTTGTGTTGGTGCGGTACAGCTCCAACGTTTTAAAACCCGGTTCAACCGCCCGGTTCAGCCGGAACCGGAGAGGTGACCGTTCGTAGTAAGCCGGGTTTTTGCCAAAAGTTAAACCGGATTAAACCGTTTGGTTTTGGTCGACTTAGATTGAACTGGCATCGAAAACCAGCCAGTTCTCTCTATAGATAAGATAAAAAAACAAAATTGTACATTTGTAGTAATAGATGATATAATTGGAAAAGTTGCTTGACCCAGGGGCGGATGTACATTATAAGTACGGGGTGGCGGCGGCCCCCCATAGCTCGATCAAAAAGACGATATTTTAGTGTATTTTTCTTTAAATTTGAGCGTTTTCTTTAAATGTCCCCTACTCGAATTTCAAATTGCCCCCCATTCACAAATTGAATTCTAACATTTAACACTGAAAAACATAGAAATCGTTAATTTTTAAGTTATAATATTCATTTTTAATTCGAATTCTAGTTTTTTCGGCTTGCTATCGTCAAAAAAAATTTTGCCCCCTATATTGAAATTTCCTGGGTCCGCCACTGCCTTGACCTATGTCTTTTTTTGATGCTGTGGTGATGGTGGTGAAATGATGATCAATGTGTATGAGTATATGTTTTATGTGTGTTTTAATATTGGTAAATTAGTGTGGGGATGGGGAAGGGGAAGGTGAATACACAAAAGCCAAAAGTTGGATTTTAGATGATGGGCCATAACGTTACTGTCTTGAGCCGTATGTTATTTTCACTCTTGATCGAGAGTTGTGAAGGGATGGAAGAAAGTCTTTTAATAGTGGAACATGAGTACTTTTAATGTTGTTCTGTATGAGATATAATAAATCATAATGGTCAGAATAATTATAGCATTATGCAAAAGAAATGCTGGTAAGCGGTTTGTCGGAGAATGTTGTATGTAGTATGGAGTATTCGTAATAAGAGGGTGTTTGAAAATAAGATATTGAACCCAACTACAATATGCGACGAGGTTCAACTTCTGGTGTACTTTTGGATTTGACACCAAGCAAAAAAGAAAATTACGTCTTGGAATGATTGGTGCATTGATCCTGTAATTGCATCAAACGGGTAGGATTTTGATCTTATTGTTCGGTCTTAGATGAAGGGATCTTATGTCGTCAACTTGGATGGAGGCTTATCTTTTTTGTTTACTTAGGTTCTACAACTTGTAGGTATACCATTTAGCAATAGATGCTTCATCCCAATTCATATGGTATTTTTTGTTTCCTATGTATCTTATATTGATATTTTTGAGTTGTTTATAATATAATTCTTGTTGCCTTTCAAAAAAAACTTTTGACCGCTTTAAAAATATACAAAAGTTAATTTGAGATGATTGCTTCTTCAATGTAAAATTAAACATTGAATGTCCTCTCGATCAATGTTTTAAAACCCGGTTTTTTAGTTGATCCGTACAAGTCGCCGGTTCACCGGATCACCGGTTCAACTGGTTGAACCGGTGGGTCAACCCGGTTTCACGTCAAATGGAAATTTTAGAATAAGATGGCTAGTTTTTTTTTTCGAGCAAAAGATTACTCCAGTTCTTAAAATAAGAAAAGTGAGTAGTTGCACAGTAGAGAAAGAGTAACTTATATGTCCAATAAAGGTATTTTGTCTTTACTCATTCTTTGACTAAACTTGCATCCCAAATACCACTGTGTAACTTCCTTTTTCAATTTGGTCATCTTCAATAATTCTCTCACAAAATAAATCTTTACTTTCACTGTAACCTTACCTTCAGCCACTCATCTTCCCCACAAAAACAGATCCTCTTCACGCCAACATAATAGAAACAGAAACCCAAATCGCTCCATCTTTTACAAGATTAAAAATGGTTCAAGCAATCATCGAGCATATCTAGTTACATCATCGATGTAGATCAGTTTCCTTTTTTCTTTTGATTTGTGTTTGAACCGGCTGGTCACCGGTACGACGGTTTGACCCGGGTCAAGTAAAACCCGGCGGTTTAATCCGGTTCGGTTTTTAGTAAAAACCCGACTCATAACGGCCCGGTCAACACTCCGGTTTCCGGTTTAACCGGTTGAACCGGCCGAGTCGAACCGATTTTTAAAACACTGCTCTCGATATTATGCAAACTTTTTAAGTATTATATAATTTTTATCTTCGAAAATAAAAATAAAGTACTTTCACATTTTTCTCTATATATATACATTTTAAAGTAGTGGAATTTTTTCATTTAATATAAAGCCGGTTTGACTCAGTGGTTCAATGGGTTAAACCATTTACCCGATGAAACGGTGATTAAATCGAGTAATTTAAAAATCCGGATTTTAAAACATTATAAGGCACAAAAAAAATTGAACCGAACAGATAAACCGAGCCGAACCAAACCATTTGAAATCACAACGATTATTTTTGGTTTTATTTTCGACTTTGTATACTTATTTAGGTTTTGCTCGATTTGAACCGGTTCGGTTTGGTTTTGTGTTAATAACAAGAAAATATGCTTAAACTACCTATTCGGTTCGATTTTTTATCAGTTATGTTTGATTTTGGTTTTGCCCGATTTAACTAAGCTAGATTTTTTGTTCATATTTCTTTTTAAATCGGCTTTTGCTTCGGTTCGCCTTTTTGGGTTAGGTTCGGTTTGAACCGTCCATTGGGATAAAGGCGGAAACGGAGCTACAAAATTATAATCGAAAAAGCAAACTTTGATCATTTTTAGAAACAACACAGCACACAGATTCATTAAAGGGCAAAATACACAAATACTCAAATATTTTATATTTTTTACACTATTGTTTATTTTTCGTTGAATGGTATGTTTTAAAAAGAAAGTAACCCGACTATGAGTTAAATGATAAAGAATCAGCCTGTACTAACATTTTGAAATTGTTATATACTCTAACTAATTAGCTTATTAAGTCTTGAGATAACATAAGTAAGTCAAACACTTTGTTGTAAGTCTTAGCAAAATCAACCAGAAATCAAACGGAACCGATAAACTAAGCCGAAGCGATTTATCAAGTTTTGTTTTCAGTTTTGGTTTTACTTGGTTCAGTTCAAAAAAAAAACACCAAGACTATTTAAACCGACTTCTTTAGGTTAACTTTGGTTGGTTTTGATTTGACATTTCTCGGTTCACGTTTTCCTCGAATTCTTGGGTTGGGTCGGCTCTGATCTTTCATTCGATTTTGACCCGTTGGTCAGCTATAATTTATAGTGCAACATCTTTTCAATATTAAGTACTCCATCCGTCTCTAAATAAATGTTCACTTTTGACTTTCGGAGTTATTTTTTCTCAACTTTGATCTCAAATTATTTTGTTTATGTTTTATAATATTTGTTGAAAATTCTAACAATGAAAATACATTAAAATCTCAATCTATTCATATAACATGAATCAAGTATTATATAACACAATCAAAATATTTTAAATTTAAAATAAAAAAAAACAGATTTCGGAAACAATAATAAACATCTATTTACGAACAGAAGAAAAGTATTATTTTAGAGGGTAAAAGCCATAAAATAGACACGTACTCTTCATTTTGTTCCATTATGACAAATGTACTATTTTATGTTCTAATCTGACCAACGAACTTGTTAGTTTTGGGACAATATCACCAATATGACGGGATCTATTTCCATGTCAATTTTTTATAACATGAAATGACTAATTTACCCTTATCCTCTTCATTTCCATTTATGATCATATGTATTTTAACGTTTTCGACAGTAATTTTACGTTTTCGTCAGTAATTTACGTTTTCGTCAGTAAATTTACGTTTTCTACAATAAACTTACGTTTTCGTCAGTAATTTTACGTTTTCTCAGTAACGTTACGTAAGTTTACTGACGAAAACGTAAGTTCACTGACGAAAACGTAAGTTCACTGGCGAAAACATAAATTTACTGGCGATACTTAAATTACTGACGAAAACGTAAAATTACTGAGAAAACGTAAGTTTACTGACGAAAATGTAAGTTTACTGGCGAAAACGTAAAATTACTGATGAAAACGTAACTTTCCTGACGAAAACGTAAGTTTGTGACGAAAACGTAAGTTTGTTGACGAAAACGTAAGTTTGCTGACGAAAGCGTAACTTTACTGACAATACGTAAATTACTGATGAAAACGTAAAATTACTGACGAAAACGTAACTTTACTGAAGAAAATGTAAAATTACCGACAAAAACGTAAGTATACTGACGAAAACGTAACTTTACGGAAGAAAACGTAAGTTTATGACGAAAACGTAAGTTTACTGACGAAAACATAACTTTACGGAAGAAAACGTTAGTTTACTGACGGAAACGTAAGTTTACTGACGAAAACGTAAGTTTATTGACGAAAACGTAAGTTTACTGACAAAAACGTAAGTTTACTGACGAAAATGTAACTTACTGAAGAAAACGTTAGTTTACACCCAAAAACCGGTATATCAGGTAACAAGTGACCCATATTGGTAATATTGTCCTAAAACTAACAAGTTCGTTGATCAGATTAATATATAAAATACTACATGTATTATAATAGAACAAAATAAAGAATACGCGTATATTTTATGGCTTTTACCCTATTTTAACAAAAACACTTCTCATGGTTTGACTCCCATACAAATAGTACAACATTTGCTACTAGCACAATCTTTAAGTTTCATTTTCTACCCTACCCTTTCACTAATATCAAAACACCCCCTACTTTATATAATTCATCACTCAAACAATCATCACTACACACAATTTCATCTGAAAATGGCCACCGGAGACTCCAACCCTTACGCCACCGTAATCCACCAGCAAAACCCAGGTCAATTTTCCGGCCATCTTTATTTATTTATACCCATTTCAGTTTTCTAATTAATTTTTATGCTTTTTGGATTATTCTGTGATTTGAAGATTGGCCATTTTAGTTTCTTGGATTAAAATGACACCACCACAACACTAAACCAAACTCAGGTCAGTATCATATAGAAGCTAAATCGAATCCTAAACTAGCTTGTATTTGAATGTGACTTTGCGTTTGTTTCATCTTGTATTACATTTGCTTAAGTTGCACCAACTATGTCATGAGGTTTGGTTAGGGTGATTGGGTCTGGTTTTGGATATACAGTGTTTCCATGATCCAACGTCTGGGTCATGACGGATACCTAAGATGTTTACTTGATGTGGCTTCCTGTTGTAGTCAAATTATTAACTTTACCGTGTCTCAGTAGTTTTCGTCACCAAACATGGGCCGTTAGAGTACGTATGTTTCCTATTCTATAAATGCTGCCCAGGTATAGCATTACTCATTGTTTTATGGTTTAGCGAGTTTGGGTTCAATCTGATAAAACCCGAGTTCATGTCAAGGAATCTCAGTTCAAATTCACATCATGTTTATGTTTATTGATGCTTATAGCCCAGATTGTGTTTACAAGTGATTCTGAAAAGTGGTATCGTTTCTTATAGAAGTGTTTTTGCCTGATAAAAGTTGCCTAAAAGTGTTTGAAGATGACATACTAACCAGTCTGATTGTATTATATGTATAGAACCAAAACTACAACACATAACTCTATTCATTAGGTTGCTACCTGAAGCGCTTCAATGAACGGGTTATTTTTACGTGAGGTTATAACATGCTGCTACCCTTCAGAATCCCCATTCTTTTGTTCTTGGAGAAGTTTTTAATTACCATGTATACCAATATCATCCCTATTACTAGTTCTGTGTCAATGTTTTTAATGTTCGGATTTCATTTTTGTATCTGCGGGTAACTTTTTATGGGATAGGATCCTGTAGAAAGTGGTGAAACTTTAAAAAGTATAAAAATTCATCGGAATGTGACAACAAGTGTCTTTGTTTTCTTCCGGCCTTCATTATGTTTATTCAATTTCTTCGGGTTCACTCTTTTTGCATAATGACTTTCCTCCATACTGCATATGTGGTTCTGAGATGGTTGACATTCAATAGGACTCTTTAATTTTGACTTTTAACATGTTACTGTAATAACCTATTTTGCTTAATGAGTTTGACTTTGAACATGATGACACTATGCCATTTGTACATAAAAACATTAATACAGTGTTTTCGCCAATCTTGACAAGCATGACTAACTTATACAAATGATAAATTAAGGAACTATATCATCAACATAAAAAATGTCACCTTAAATCAAGATATCCAAGATACCTTAAAGTAATTAAAATACTCTTATTGCAGATTTTTCTTATTTGAAGACAAATTGACCAAGGTTGTTTGGGATTGCTGATTAGAAGTCATTTAGGGGTTGTTTACCATTGGGCTAAGTGAGTAAATAGTTATTACATTTTAATATTGATTCGAGATATCAATTTGACAATAGTTCTGACCAAATGTGCTCTGCTTCTCTGGCTACTTAAGGGTCATTGACATACAAATCCTTAAAATATCGGTATTTTTCAGACACTCAACTACCAAGTATCTGGTTTTTAGAAACTTAAGCATTAAAAGCACATTGAAACGCTATATCCAGCTGTCCATTACTAGGGATTTTTCCATATTACACAATGAATTTCAAAACACAATGACAAACACCACGTTAGTTTTATTTATATAGGAAGTGAAATTTATCACTGACATTTTTATGCTATAACATTTCTGAAAGTGGAGTTGGTTGAAATTATGTATCCTACATTGTTTCAGGGATTGATTGAACAGCAGAAAATAATGATACAAAACAATTGCAGCGAGAAACTTGTGGGCATATTACATGAAACAGGCTCAGGCTCAGGCTCTAGAGCGACTGTAATCTTATGCCATGGTTTCCAAAGTACACAGGTACATAATTCGATTTCAGAAGTTTCTATAGCAATAACAAAAAGACGACAAACCCGAAATTGAATTTTGGTTTTAAACAGGAATATAGTATGATGGTGGAACTTGCTCAGGCTCTAGAGCGATTGTAATCTTATGCCATGGTTTCCAAAGTACACAGGTACATAATTCGATTTCAGAAGTTTCTATAGCAATAACAAAAAGACGACAAACCCGAAATTAAATTTTGGTTTTAAACAGGAATATAGTAATGATGGTGGAACTTGCGGTTGCCTTGGAAAATCAGGGGATCAGTGCCTTTCGCTTTGACTTTTCAGGGAATAGGTAAGTCCATACCATATGTCCATATCGATTTATTATGGGCGTGCAGCATTATAACAAGTTTAAGGTTCCTCCTAGTTTTAAGAACTCGAAACACATGCTATGAATATAAACAATTTGTTAAAAGTTAATCATTATCTTCTTTCTAGTTTGTACACTATCCTAAGGAGGTCAATGATTTGCATGCAGTAGTCAACATTTCACTGCTACAAATCGTGTTATAAGTGCAATTCTTGGACACACTAAAGGTATCTCATTTTGCAACTGTTTCGCCTGTTTGAAGTCTAATATGGATGGTTTGACTTTTTCAGGTCAAACAAGCTTTAAGTTTCATGTCCATCTTACATCATAGTATCTTTTTGCAGGTGGGAATGTGGGTGGTCTTAGACGCATCCTTACATCATGACATCCCAAGAGTTGTCAACGTGTCTAGCCGGTATAAGATGGATAGGGGCATTGAGGAGCGTTGGGAAAAGACTATCTGGAAAGAGCGAAAAAGACGGCTTTATTGAGACATCAAATCGAAAAAAGTTTAACCTTCACTCATTAATAGAGGTGGCAATTAACCATTTATTTATGAATGAGTCTATGTGGTTTATATTATACATCCCAAGGGTATCAATGGGTTATATTAATAAGTTTAGCAAAAAATGAATGAGGTCAAACGAGTCCGACGAGTTAAATAGGTTGAAAGTCACATATAGATATCCTCAATGCTTACAAATTGGGTAGACTAAAGTGGACAAAAAGGTGTTTGTGTGCTGACATGCACTAAGAAGAAAAATTTGTTTTCAAACACGGTTACCCAACCCGCCCGACTTGCCTATTATACAGGTGACTTTATGCTGAGTTACAGCTATTATTCTGCTAATATAGGAGAAGTGTCGTCTCGTGTGACGGAAGAAATTTTATTGGAACGCTTGAACACAAACATGCACGACGCGGGACTTAGTGATAACTCGTTTTTACTCAGGTTAAAATATTATCGTTGTACCAATCTCTTCGAATTGAAAAACTTGTGTTTAATGTGCGACTCAGCTGTCTTTGGTGAAAGAAAAATGTGTCGTTGTAGTATTTAAAATAAAAGTACGAAACTTTAAAGTAAAAGTGCAATTAAAGTAAATCTAAAACTAATTAAAATAATGGGCAAATATTTAAAAGCGAGACGAAAATTAAAGGGCACTAACGTAAATAACGCAAACTTAAAACTAACTAAGGCAAACTTAAAACGCAACTAAAACTTAAACTAAGGCAAGGCTAAAGTAAATCTAAGGCAAAGAATCTTAAAGTGCGACTAGGAAAAAGGCGGGAAAAATAAAGCTTGAAAATAAAAGACATAAATTTAAAAATAGATACTAACAAAAACCTGAAAGAAATCCTTGATTCGGAAGTTTCTGATTAGGAAGATGTTGATTCGGAACTCTTCTGAATGAATTGCTTGACTCGGAAGTTCTTGAGTTCCGAATGAACCCTCTTGATCCGGAACTTTTTGAGTTCCGAATGAAACCTTCCTGATCCGGAACTTGACCTTGGTCCGGAAGTTTTCGTCCGGAAGTTTTCGTCCGGAACTTTCGTTCAGAAGATTTCGTCCGGAACTTTCGTTCGGAAGATTTCGTCCGGAACTTTCGTTCGGAAGTTTCTTGATTCGGAACTTTTGAGTTGATCCGGAACTCTTCCGGATGAAGCCCCCTTGATCCGGAACTTTCGTTCGGAAGACTTGAATCAGTACTTTTCCGGATGAAGCCACTGGTTCGGAACTTTGAATGTTCCGAATGAAGGAACTCCTTCTCTTGGCTCGGAACTTACCTGGGAATACAGTAACAGAAACAAACACCCCCGAAGACAAGGGATCACAATAACACGAATCTAACCACAAATTAACCAAAATCAAACACAAGATTAAACTAAACTAATAACAAAACATTCAATAATCATAAACAAACAATCTAAATCAACAAAACTAACAAATTTAACCATAATAATCAAAAACCCACTTGATCAAAATAAGAACATGAACATGAACACAAACATAAACATAAAAATCAAAGATTAAGAAAGGTAGATAGGAGATTAACAAGATAAAATAAAGATTGACAAGAATTTAAAATGGAAACTTACTTGAAATTAAAGGAATTTAAGGTGCAAGACAAGGTATTTAAATTTGACAAGTATTTAAATTGACATGAATTTAAAGGTGCAAGGTAAATAAATGTGGAAGACTAATTGTCACACTTAGCCAACAAAATGAAAAGTGATTAAAACTAAACTATATATAGGAGAGGATTAGGAAGCTTCCTCCCCTCTTTCCTTTTCTCTTAATTACAAGATTAAGTCATTCCTTCTTAAATCTTCATTAATTGCACCATTAGTCCTTTATTCTTCTAATCTTCTTTAAATTTTGACTCTAATGACTTGTGGCTCGGGATTTCTTTTGAACTCGTCTTTTAATTCTTCAATAAAATAGACTTGAGTTCCTCGGTTTTTAGTAAACTTCCGTCTTTTGACTTTTTCTTCGATAAATCTTCAGAATTGGTGTTGGACTTCCGTTCTTTTTGCACTCTTGACTTCTTGACTTCGTCTTTTCATCTATTTCCTCAATAAAAGCCCGTGAATGCCTGTGTTTTCTCCAGTTTTCACCTTTTCGTCCTAAATCACAACAAAAACACAAACCACGCATAATTCCGACATAAAAGACATAAAATACACGTTTTGGCTCGGTTATTATTGTAATTAAGTGGTAAAAAGGATGGGTGTTTACACACCTATCAAATCCCCTACACTTGACTATTGCAATGTCCTCATGCAATGCATTAGTTACAAAGCACGTTTACATTTTTCATCATAATGAATCCACGTTGGCCTTTATTAAAGAGATAGAAACTATAAACATTCAAAGTAAAGAAATCAAAAGCATACCTTGGGTTTTGGAAATGTCATGAATAATCATCATCCTCAAGTTTTCACTTTCTCCAAACCAAGCTTAAAAACAAGATCATTGTTATTATAAGTTAGTAAACTCACACGAACTCATGTGGGCTAATTACTCACTTAGACTCCCTTATTCCTAGGGGTATCTCTTATATTTTATTGTTGTCTTGAATGATCACGAGGATGCATTTTTGACTTATTTCGATAGTTATTAAGTCTGAAAATAAAGTGAACGGTTTAATCAATAGTTAGCTAAAGGACAAAATCTTTTAAAACTGCTTCTCGGGACCTCATAAAGTTCATATCTTGGCATAACTCGCTTCGCGATTTGAGACCTTTCTCGGACCGATATTTGGCAGCGACTTCATACTTTAAACCTTGAGAGACGTTCATGAAATAATGGCCTTCTCTTCATATAGGAATTTCTTCACTTGAAGTTTTGAGAGATTCATACTTGGACCACGACTTCTTCATTTTTCTCCAATCTTTATTTTGGACTTTGATAAACAACGATCCACCTCCTTTTATGATTTGGATCTATTTATCCTCATACCTTGTTAGGGTCTTTTCGGATACACTTCTCCATGACTTTTGGGAGTTTTTGCTTTTCGTCGTGTGTCTCGATCCTTCATGTTGATTTTCGATAAATGATTCTTCACATCACTTTGGATCTTAAGCAACAAAATATAGCCCTCATGCCTTGTTAGGGCCTTTTCGGACTCGCCAATCTTCGCATCCCGCTTCAATAAGTTATGCCTTGGCTATGAACTCTAATCCATACCGAGCAACTTTTAAACGATCTTGGGCTAGAAGCTAAGTAACTTTTCAAATCGTACAACCTTATTTATTAGCAGATAAATTATTAGCAAGCGATGGGAGAATAGGCTCATAATTAACTCTCATAAATTCATGAAAGAATAGCAAACTTATAATTGGCGCTATCATCTCTCGTTCTCCACGGTTTAAAATCTCAAGTAATGAGACTCGTGGATGCTTAGCCTATTAAATCAAAGTTTTGGGTTTTCGAGTCGCCTATAGGATCTTGCAAATTCTTAGACTTTTTCAAGTTTAGAAATCGCGTTTTAAACTTCCCTTGATAAACGACTCTCTAGGGTCAATTATAGGAACTTGCGAAAAGTTCTTGTTCTTAACCTGTGAGAGTTAAGACTTTCGCGTTTTATAGCTCCCTATATAATAGCCTAGCAAAACTTGACTTAAACACGTTAAGGATACTAGCTAGAGTAAACTCGGGTTAAGTCAAAAGATTCACAACGTTTGAAAATTAAACCACTTTATTAAGATTTATTCTAATAAGGAAAGAAAATAACTATACAAAGGGAAAAACTAATAGGCCAAAATAGATCAAAATTTTTTGAAAAATGTCGAAAAATTGATTTTCCGGTTAAAATAAAGACAAATACAAGGAAAAGGCCACTTAACTTCGATAGAAGTCCCCCCTACACTTAAGATAAACATTGTCCTCAATGTTTAAGCATGTGGGAGTAAACTCCCCTACACTTAGGACATTGTGCACTTTGTTTAAATCTCGCTAAGGAAAGGACAACTAAAGAGATTCCTATTTAAATATTGAGAAAATATAAAATAGTGAATCGGAAAGAGTTTAGGATAGAATCAGGAAGATGGACACGGAATCACGGGTCGTCAAGAATCGTCAAGAGTGGATCATTGAGCGCTCGAATCCCTGATTAAGAAGAGAGGAGAGGAAAGCAAACCAACGTGTCTCACCCTACACTTATGGTAAAGAAAGCGAAAATATAGATGCATGGGTTGCCTCCCAAGAAGCGCTTGATTTTTGTTAACCGAGTCGTGAGCCTGACTCGACCTTGATTATCAACGGAAGAAGAATAAAACATATCCACCAGGATCAAATACATAGTTTTCGTCCATCAAATAGCATAAGCTTAAGGCGAACAAGGCAAGCCAGAGAAGAGTAGGCAAGGTTCCCTTAAGCAGCGATGGAGCACGGTAGAAGCAAGTATGGTGAAGTGGTGCAAGCATGTCTTCAATAATTCCAAAGATTTTTCCTTTTATTTCATCAGGTGGATACTGAGATGGCTTAAAGATTTCAATACCGGGGTCGAACACCTTTTCCTTTAAGGGAAAATAACACTCAGGCTCGGCAGAGTGTGAAGAAGATCCGCGAAGAAGCACAACCTCGTCCGCAGAAGGGGACAAAGAGGTGTTAACTCATACGTGCTGCGGATTTCGGTGTCGACTGGTTTCTTCTCCTTAGAAAGAATGTGCTTCAAATCCAAAGTAGGATCAAGACGATAATCTTCAAAGTCCAAAGGAGGAGCATCACTCTCATGAGGGAAGTAAGTATTAAGAAATGTAGAGAAGTCTTCCTCAAATGAGTAATCGTCCAAAGTAGGATCGAGTGATGGCGGGGGATCTTCATCATGTGAAGAATCGCTCGAAAGAGTATCAGCCTCATCGAAATCATCATACGTGGGCAGGTCGGGATACTCAGAAGTAAGATCATCATAATCATCCGAATCTGAGCTAGAGTTATCGTGATCATAAGCATCAAAGACCTGTGGAGAATCATAAATGGGAGAAGCATCCAAAGTAGGGAGAGAATCATCCACATCATCATTAAAAAGTGGATTATCAATGCAAGAGTCGAATAGAGGATTGTCGTAGACGACAAAGTCATCAAGCACATTAATCATATTCACTGATTCTCGGCCTCCAAAGGATTTACCTGTAAGCTTTCCCATTTTAAAATTTTGTGAATCATCCCCGACTCTTAAGATTAACTCACCTTCGGCCACATCCACTAAAGCTCGTCCGGTTCTCAAAAATGGCCGACCAAGTATTAAAGGAATACGAGGGTCCATTTCATAATCAACAACGACAAAATTGACCGGGAAAGTAAATGTGCCAACTTTGATGAACACATCTTCGGCTATACCAACGGGGTAAGCGAGAGTGCGATTAGCAAGCTCAAGAGTCATCTTTGTTGGAGTAAGGTCGGGCAATGATAGTGTTTTCCAAACACTTAATGGCATCAAATTAATACTGGCCCCGAGATCAGCAAGGGCAGTAAATTCTTCAGTTTTGTTGAACACGCAAGGCAACACAAAACGACCGGGATCTCCAAGCTTTTCCGGAAGTTCTTTAAGAATAACTGCAGAGCAGTTTTCATTTAAGCGTGTGTTGGCGAGTTCAATCAACTTCTCCTTCTTGTTAAGCAATTCCTTAAACGCTTTGACAAATTTGGGCATGTGGACAAGTGCTTCAAGAAAGCTAATGTGGAAGTTCATCTGAGAGATCAACTTCACATAGCGTGTCACGTCGGAGTCCTCCTTGGTTAGCATTTTGGTCTTGCCTAAACGAGAGGGATAAGGGATATTGAGTTTGGGTGGTGAAGGTGCAGGTGTAGCAGGTAAAGGTTGAGATGTTGAAGGTTCCTTCCTAGGTACATCGTCATGACGAGGCGGAGACGGTAATGGTGCACTAATACTAGGTGTAGGAGGAGTAGGGATAAATGGTGGTGGAGGAGGTGTAGATGACGGGGGCGGGATTGGTGGATCGACAATGGTAATTCCACTACAAGTAGTAATAGCACTCACATTAGCTCGCGGATTGGTGACGGTGTTTGAAGGTAGAGAACTCGAAGAAGAAGGTTGAGCGGCGGGCAAGAAACTAGCAAGCATATTCTTCAAATCATTGGTTTGATTGCTGAATGAGGATTGAATATTATCTCGAAGCTCGGATCTTATCTCATTTCCTTGCTTGGTAATATCTCCTTTAAGATTGATAATTTGACTCTGCAGATTCTTGATTTGCTCACCTTGGGTTCTCATGATGGCCTCAACATCCGGAATAATGGGTGGGGTTTGTTGGGCGGGTTGATGATAAGGATTAGAAGGTCTTGGTGGGAGTTGGTTGATTCTATTGTAGTTGTTGGCGGGGTTTTGGTTTTGAGGAGAAAAACCGGGTGAAAGGTAGTTGTTGGACCGGTAACTCAGCAGATTTCTATCCCCTTGAGGTCGAGCTTGGTAATTTTCCGGTGAATAATTACCATAAGCTGCATACACATTTTTCGGATTTCCTTGAGTCGAAGGACAATCGGTGTATGAGTGAGGACCGCCGCATGTCTCACAAGGATTAGCAACCGCTTTAACTTGTTGTTGTTGTTGGTTTGAAGCGAGAAGCGTAATACTTTTGCTCATTTTAGTCATCATGCGGGTGAGTTCGGTCATATCAGGGTTTGCTGAAGTAGAGGAAACATTGACTCTCGGGTTGTTCCTTGAAGAAGCAGAGGAATCCCAGTTTTTATGATGAGTAGTCATGTTCTCAATAAGCTCTCTACACTCCTCGGGTCTCCTTTTCATGAATGTGCCACCGGCGGCTGCATTAATCGTATCACGATCTCGAAAAGTCAAACCGTTGTAGAAAGTATCAATTAAGGTCACAGGTAGCATGTTGTGGTTTGGACATCTATCGATCAAGACATTATATCGCTCCCAAGCATCAAAAAGAGATTCATCAGGGTCTTGCATGAAACCGCTGATTTGATTGCGAAGGCTTGTGACCATGGATGGTGGAAAGTAGCGCGACAAAAAGCGTTGAGTCATGTCATCCCAAGTGTGAATAGAATTCTTCGGGAGACGATCAAACCATTTCTCGGCATGATGCGATAAAGTATGTGGGAAGAGTTGTAGGCGAAGAACATCCATTGTGGCACCAGGCAACTTCATGCTTTGGGTGATTGTAATGAACTTGTCGAGGTGTTTGTTGGCATCATCATCAGGCAATCCACGGAATGGGTTAGTTTGCACTTGCTGAATCATGTGGTGCTTCAACGAAAACTCAGGAGCGTTGATTTGCATCGGCGCAATCGGTCCTCCTCGTCCAAACATGGTAGGTTGACAAAGCTCTTCCATTGTCCGAAGATCGGGCTGTGGAAGAACATTATTGTTATTGTTGAGGTGCGGTGGAATATTGTTGTTGACACCTGACATACTTAAATCTTCTTGACTCTCGGGCTCTTGATAATTAGAAGATCTAGTACGCATACACCTGAAAATGCAAAAGAAAAAGAAACCAAACACAAAGACGATATATATACACAATAAAGATAAAATCTTTTTGGATTTTTGAAATTTTTAATTTTTATGGATTTTTATCAATTTTTAATTTTTTTTTTGGATTTTTTGAATTTTTTAAGCAAGAAAATAACGCTCACAAGTGAACAGATCCCAAAAAGCAACACGTCTCTCACAGAAAACCTTTAATCTTTACGAAAAGAGCCGGCAGCGGCGCCATTTGATAACTCGTTTTTACTCAGGTTAAAATATTATCGTTGTACCAATCTCTTCGAATTGAAAAACTTGTGTTTAATGTGCGACTCAGCTGTCTTTGGTGAAACAAAAATGTGTCGTTGTAGTATTTAAAATAAAAGTACGAAACTTTAAAGTAAAAGTGCAATTAAAGTAAATCTAAAACTAATTAAAATAATGGGCAAATATTTAAAAGCGAGACGAAAATTAAAGGGCACTAACGTAAATACCGCAAACTTAAAACTAACTAAGGCAAACTTAAAACGCAACTAAAACTTAAACTAAGGCAAGGCTAAAGTAAATCTAAGGCAAAGAATCTTAAAGTGCGACTAGAAAAAAGGCGGGAAAAATAAAGCTTGAAAATAAAAGACAGAAATTTAAAAATAGATACTAACAAAAACCTAAAAGAAATCCTTGATTCGGAAGTTTCTGATTAGGAAGATGTTGATTCGGAACTCTTCCGAATGAATTGCTTGACTCGGAAGTTCTTGAGTTCCGAATGAACCCTCTTGATCCGGAACTTTTTGAGTTCCGAATGAAACCTTCCTGATCCGGAACTTGACCTTGGTCCGGAAGTTTTCATCCGGAAGTTTTCGTCCGGAACTTTCGTTAGGAAGATTTCGTCCGGAACTTTCGTTCGGAAGATTTCGTTCGGAAGTTTCTTGATTCGGAACTTTTGAGTTGATCCGGAACTCTTCCGGATGAAGCCCCCTTGATCCGGAACTTTCGTTCGGAAGACTTGACTCGGAACTTTTCCGGATGAAGCCACTGGTTCGGAACTTTGAATGTTCCGAATGAAGGAACTCCTTCTCTTGGCTCGGAACTTACCTGGGAATACAGTAACAGAAACAAACACCCCCGAAGAACAAGGGATCACAATAACACGAATCTAACCACAAATTTAACCAAAATCAAACACAAGATTAAACTAAACTAATAACAAAACATTCAATAATCATAAACAAACAATCTAAATCAACAAAACTAACAAATTTAACCACAATAATCAAAAATCCACTTGATCAAAATAAGAACATGAACATGAACACAAACATAAACATAAAAATCAAAAATTAAGAAAGGTAGATAGGAGATTAACAAGATAAAATAAAGATTGACAAGAATTTAAAATGGAAACTTACTTGAAATTAAAGGAATTTAAGGTGCAAGACAAGGTATTTAAATTTGACAAGTATTTAAATTGACATGAATTTAAAGGTGCAAGGTAAATAAATGTGGAAGACTAATTGTCACACTTAGTCAACAAAATGAAAAGTGATTAATTAAAACTAAACTATATATAGGGGAGGATTAGGAAGCTTCCTCCCCTCTTTCCTTTTCTCTTAATTACAAGATTAAGTCATTCCTTCTTAATCTTCATTAATTGCACCATTAGTCATTTATTCTTCTAATCTTCTTTAAATTTTGACTCTAATGACTTGTGGCTCGGGATTTCTTTTGAACTCGTCTTTTAATTCTTCAATAAAATAGACTTGAGTTCCTCGGTTTTTAGTAAACTTCCGTCTTTTGACTTTTTCTTCGATAAATCTTCAGAATTGGTCTTGGACTTCCGTTCTTTTTGCACTCTTGACTTCTTGACTTCGTCTTTTCATCTATTTCTTCAATAAAAGCCCGTGAATGCCCGTGTTTTCTCCAGTTTTCACCTTTTCGTCCTAAATCACAACAAAAACACAAACCACGCATAATTCCGACATAAAAGACATAAAATACACGTTTTGGCTCGGTTATTATTGTAATTAAGTGGTAAAAAGGATGGGTGTTTACACACCTATCACTTAGCAATGACCAAGATTGCAAGGTGTCAACAATTCATGATGGATCAGAAGATGAAATCATTCCAGTTGAAGATGCTTTGGAGTTTGCCAAGATCATAAGGTGCTGACCATTGCTACAACAAACACCAAGAGGAATTCATATCTACTGTTTCGGCTTTTATAAAGGAGAATCTACATATAGGGTATGATTCTTTGAAAAGCTGGTCTTGTATTCTCTATGATTGTTGATTATGCATTATTAAAACAAAGTAGATTGTGGCCCAAATAGTTAACAACAAATCAAATTGATCACTAGGCAAAACAGGCAGCTCCAACTTTTTCCCATCTTCCTTTTGCTTCTGTTGTTCCCTTTAAAGTGATTCAAACATTAATACAGTAATTGTTTTAGCTTCATACGGTTAACAATAACAGCAGCAAAAAGAAGGTTAATCTACTGGTAAAAGTTTGCAATGCAAAGCCTCGTCGGTTGGTCCTTTTTTAAAACAGAATGACGTGTTTCGGCTTAAGAGCTTTCGGTGTCAAAACAGGTAATGGGATAACAGTGCATGTAGATATGTTTATCTAAAATAGCGTTAGCTCATACGAAGATAAGTTAATTACATATGATATTTTAAGTAATATAACCCAAATTCCAAGAGTTTGTTTAAGTTTATATGTGGCTAATGAGCTTATTTGTTTTCCGGCTTATGTTTCATAAGCTCCAAATTTCTGGCTTATTTGACTTGTGGGCTTATATAAGTTTATTACGACATGACAAACTTATATAAGCCCATAAGTCTCAAAATAAGCTGAAAATTGGGGCTTTGTGAAAATTAGCCGAAAAACAAATAAGCTCATAAGCCGACATACAAGCTTAAGCAAACACAAAAGTGTTTAGCTTATACCGAATCGTGATAAGGAGTTTCTATAAGCAATCTCGAATGCTCATGCTACCGAAATTATCCAAACATAAAAGCAACTTTTTATCGACTGTTACAACCTCCTAAGTAGAAGCACAGTTAAGAGTATTCGCACTGCAAAAGGAGGAAGCAATGCATTCCGTTTTCATTTTGTTGGAAATGGGTAAGTTTAGGCTAAATTAGTTACGATTCTGGAACAAGGCTGATCACTGAAATAAACGTGGAATCACCTAAGTATCCGCAGCTTTGAGGAACTGATTATCACTCCCGATTCTTCAATACGCATTGATCAGTTTATAAACCCATATCAAAACGCTCCCTACACTACTACAAAAAAGAGCTTTTGAACCGGTTGAAAGTGACTTTTAGACCGGTGATCCAAGGGGTCTATATTAGGGGAGGTCCAAAAGGGTAGTAGTCATTTAGACCGGTTGGTGCACCGGTTTAAAAGACAAATTAATTTAAACCGGTTATAACACCTGTCTAAAAGACTTTCATATAAACCCATGGATAGGTTATTTAGACAGGTTGAAGCCCCGGTCTAAATATCAATTCCTGGCAAAAAAAAAGGTTTCCAGCACACTGTTTTGTCCCTATATCAAACACTTTTCACATCAACAAGCAGTTAATGAAAAAAACCTATAATCAAACACTTCAATAACAAAATCCATAAGCTGCTAATTTATATAGAAATTCATACATAGTTTAATTCAAAAAGAAATCCAAACATTCTACAAAATAAACAATCAAACAACACCTAAACTAACAAACCACACCATAATGATATTCTGCTGTCTAATAAGCACTTATCCCAGTTCCAAAAGCAAGCACTTCTCCATAGTCAAATAGGACACATCGTAAGCCACTGCTCCGCGGTTCGATCAATATCCTTTTCAGCAAGTTTACGTTTATGAGTGCATGGGACCTGTATATTAAAAGATATAAGAATACATAAATATGATATATAAGAATGATAGAAAAGAGATAAAAGGCAAGAAAGAGCTAATGAGTTATAATATATGGTGTACTCTTGTAAGATCATCAACAAAATTACACAAGTTCCTAACTTTGTTACATGGTCTACAATTGTATTTCTCTACTGATGCAATTCTATTTTCTTAGTTATGTGATGAAGCAAATATTATTTTACTTTCCTTACTGATGCAATGGCGATACTACTTGTCACATGATCTTACAAAAACAACGTTACCCAACCCCGCCAAAGCAGGGTACTGATACAACAACAACACCACATGATCTTACTACTTTGTCACATGATCTTAACTCTTATTATATGTTTTTAGTGCTTTGTTACATCATGTAAATTACATGGCCTTATTATGGTAAGTATAAGTTGTAAACTTATAATACTGATACAAATATGCATACTATTTTAGTTCTTACTGATGCAAATACTACTTAGTTATTTATATGCTATTTAGCAGCACCTTACATGCATTTGTGAGGTTATTTTTTTATAAATGGAACAAACCCGAACCCGACTTGACCCTAACCGAATTGGACCTGACCCGAACCCGACCACCCGACCCGATTAACACGCCTAATTGCAACTATAGCCGGTTGATAAAGCTTTAGTACATTATAATGTACCCCTAATCCAAACATGCCTTTATCCGCACAACCCCTAAATTTATTCCATAATTTTAACCTTTAAACAACGCAAACATGTCACAAAACTGGAGAAACTACACACCTAATCAAACAGCTTTGTATTTCTTGAAGTTTTAGCCCACTAATGTACCTTCATTGTTAGAATAAATGTAGCCTTCTCCACTGTCACACACTCACACCACCTCTGTGAGGCCATCTGTTGCCAGCCGTTGCAGTTGGACCTTGTATTCATTTATGCGATTAAGTGTTAACTACCTATGGGCATGGAGAATCTGAGTTTGTACCCTCATTGTGGATGTTCTGTCTATCTCCAACGGTTTTGACATTAGCACCTTCTAAAAAGTTTTCCGTGGTTTGAAGAAGTATCGACTTTTGGGAATCTGTGCACGAACAAAAGGAACAATAAAAAGCCTAAATATCAAGAGGTAGTAGTAATCATACGATTGGGATATGCGAAGACAACTGCCTACCTTTAGTGATGGGGACATCGAGGCTGTGGGCTCATCGTCTATAGGCTGTGTAGTTTGAACCATGGTGCCAACTGCAGCTGATGAAAATTAGCAGCAACACATGGTGTTACATTCCGTACACATAGGTGCAAGTGTTTCTGAGATTGTGCTACATTCTACACTTTACAACAGATGGTGTTACTTAATACCCTTAAGCTAGTAACCATAATCAATAAAATCATAAAATTTTCCATCTTTACTCATCAATCATAGAATTCAACCAAATGAAATGCACTTAAAATATATTTATTAGCTTATATCATCGACAAGCTTCGCAATATACATATCCAGAATGTATCAAAAGAAGCAACTTTAATTACATCAGATTCCAAAAATATCAACCCTTAAATTGCTAAACCCCCTCATTTAACTGAAAACGTTTATCAAACATCATTTTTAATTGGTATATGTGTTAAATAAATAGAGCCTCAAACAATTAACACTACCATAATTGAATATTCAAAGTACCTTTAATCATGTAAACTCCTCATGAATTGCTAGATCTAGTAACAATTTTCTTGGCTTCAAGATTTTTCAAATATATAAAATATAAGTCAAACACCAAGTCACCAAGATAAGCCACTAAATGACCACAACAGACTTCATATCAAATTTGCGAAAATAATATAAAAAGAAAGCTACGATTCAATTGACATGCCTGCATACTTCATATTCACTTTTTATATCCACCTATCAAGTTTTTTAAGTATTGTAAAACATCTAAATCAAAACTAAAAATATATTTACTAGCTTATATCTATTAAGAAACAGATAACTACAAATCAAAAGGATTAGAATATCATACGTTCAAATAAATAGAAGCTAAACCAAACCATAACAAAGCTTTTTACACATCATATCGAAAGGATTTGAGTATCAAAAGTTTATATAAATAAAATAGAAGCTAAACCAAACATGCCGAATACTTATGACCCAACCTAACAAAGCTATTTACCAACATATCTTGATTCATAACATTTGAAACCTAAGATTAAACAACCAAAAAGCATAAATAAGCATAAACCCACATGATTTAAGAACTAACTTGACCAAAATCAATGTTTAGGATACGGGTGGTGAAACCCAAATCAGGGTCTCTTTAGTAATTGTATTACATACCTGATTTTTTATGAGAGGGGATATTGTGAAGAACCCTAATTAGAGTCTCTTTTGGAATGGATCTGAATTTTTTACCTCGAACTTATCAAATGAGAGGGATTGTGAATTGTGTGAGGGTTTTCATTTGGGCGGTGTGTAAAAAATATTGAAAAGGCCGCCTACAATTTTGGGGAAAAAAAGGCCGCCTAAAAGAAAAGTGAAAACGAATTTGGGCCGGGTTGTTTAGCTGACCGGTCTAAAACAACAGTTATTAAGACCCGTTTATTTGATATCCACCGGTCTAGATTTCACTTTTATATATGAGCCGGTGTTTTTTAGTTAAACATGTCTATATAAGTTTTGGTGGGCTTAATTGTTTATTTAGACCTGTGCATTTGGCAAAGGGTCTAAATAAGGAGGTCTAAAAAGCCTTTTTTGTAGTAGTGCTAGTTATGTGGTCGTAGGCACATAGCATATAAAGTTTTTGTCTTTTGGCATATATTTCTTATTAGGGAAAGTGAAAGCACATTTGAGTATGTTAGTTATCGTAGAGAGGCTGATGACTTACATTCTGTAATCCAACACTTCCTGAAGCTAACCGTGTGACGAGTGCAATCCTGGACACAATAAAGGTGTTTGGAGAAGGGTTTTTGCAAAAAGTGAAGGAAGAAGGTTTTATAGATGTTAAAGGCAAAACAGGTATTCTTGCTGATCAACTTTTGAAACGTTCATTCTCAACGCCTTAAATGCAAAAAACTAACTTTTAAATGCTCGGTGTGCAGGAGAGTTCTTATATCGTGTGACTGAAGATAGCTTGATGGATCAGTTGAATACGAATATGGAAGAAGCTTGCCTGCAAATTGACAAAGATTGCAGGTAAGATATAAAATTACTTCAGTCAAATGTGTCTGACCCTAAAAAGTCAAATGTGTGACTTATTTTTTATATCAAGACATCATGTACCCATTTCATTAACGCAATGATGGTAGGATATTTCTGTTATATATAATTAAAAAGTTACGTTTGTTACGCAGGGTGTCGCCAGTACACGGGTATGATGATAAAATTGTTGGACACAATGAAGCATTCGAGTTTGCAATGATCATACTCATACTGAACCACAAGTTACATATTTTTAAGAGAGCCAACCACGGATTCTCGAAGCATCAAGATGAACTAATTTATGTTATTTTGTCTTTCATAAAAGAAACCTGATTTTTGATGGTACATTTAGAGTTACCTTAGACAACCTTGTTTAAGTAATTCTTATTTTGATTATTGATTTCATACCAAAATTTTGAAAATCAGTATCCAATTATCAATGAACTTGTATCATAGAAAACACTCTCGTTGTTTTTTTATGTATGCGTGGTTGTACCAAATATTGTTTACAGCAATTGACAGTTTTATTAAGTGAGTAGTTGGTGTGCGTCTTACTTCAATGTACTTCTTTTTCAAGAGATACGCACTATCTATTGCACAAACTACTGGGTGTCTGATATAGGCTATTTTTTCTATTTGTGATATGCGCCGAATATCATTCTCTCGGATGACGCTGATACTAAGTCCCAGCATGACCACACGTTCAAGCAACACTACTCTCACTCCTTTTGGATACTTTGTCTCTGCTTAGTTTGTTGTATAGCACATGTACTTGCAGGAGCTCTATTGCTGGACTACCTCTTTGCCCGCAAAGAACTAGGATTCGCGTATCACATCAAGTTCCTGGTCTTGCTTTTCTCTACGCAGCTTTGCTTTCTCCCTCCCTGTTGGTTCTCGAGATTTATGCTTCTGATCATCTTCGAGAGTGTGGATGGGCGGCTGCCGGCTGGCATGACCACACGTTCAAGAAACACTACTCTCACTCCTATTGGAAATACTTTTGTGTCTCTGCTTAGTTTGCTTTATACCATCCTTTCCTTAAGTTAAGAGTGATGGACGGATACTGGCAACATGTACTTGCAGGAGCTCTGTTGCAGGATTCGCCCACAAAGAACTGGAATTCCCGTATTGCATCAAGTTCCTACTCTTTGCTTTTATCTATGAAGCTTTGCTTTCTCCCTCCTGGTTCGTTCTCGAGTTTTTTTTGCTTCCGATAATTTCGAGAGTGTGTACTGTGGACGGATGGCTTTAGCTTTTGTGCTGAGTACTTGTCATGCTTACTCTCTGCTAGATGACAGTAGTTTCTCGAGCATTCACCGAAATATTTTTAATTGCTTGAGGTTAAACAAGAATATGTACTCGAATTCATCATATCAATTGTATATCATATATATCTTGGCAGCAAAATAAACAGACTAAAAAATCCAACTCCTGCCATCCATAGACAGACTATTTTCTTATGTTTCCACCTTTCTTGTTGGGTCCAAATGGGAAGGTTTATTCAGCACACGTCAAAGTATCCCTTTAAACATAAACACTTGCTAAATCGACACATAAACACTTGTGTCTCTTCTGTGTACCATATAAACGATGAATATCTGATAATACATTTAAGACTCTTTTGATACCATCATGCATTAGAATTGTTGCAAAGTAAATCAAATGAGTGACAGAATGTACACACAGAGTGATTATGCTGCATACCCATAATATCCGCTGTGCTGTGCGTACCCACTCAACAAGCACATCAATGCAAATATTTCTGCAATCACCTATGAATAATCAGAAACAGAACAGGAGGTACATGACATACAACACTAATAACGACTTATAATTTTACAAGTCACAACCTCAATGACTGCAACCTAGAGCGAACTAAGCTAATACAGTATTAGTCTTGACAAACGAGTCGTTCTAGATGCGATTTTCAGTTCAAACATTTTTTATCGTCTGAGTCTCTTCTTTCTTGTGCTTACTCTTCAAGCAATTACATCAACTTCTACTTTTCGTCGTATGTTTAATCACTTGGTGCTTCCTATGTTTAGTAACTCGGTGCAGACTTCCTTTTCAACTTGCTCCTTTCTGCAATCGCCTATGAGTCAATTAAGATCAACAATGCAGCTAATAACAATAATATAATGAAGATTAACAAATTCAGAGGGTCAAAATAAGGAAGGTGACATATATTGGACATTTAGGAACTGGCAAATTTCTTTCTCTAATAAAGTCATACAAAGCTACCGAACACAACCATGATTGCTAACCAAACAAATGTGAAAACAGCCATGTTTAAAAGAAAATTCGTAAAAAGTATATAACTCGTGCTAAACAGATGATAGAAAACATGCAGTTGATAGAATGTCACAATCACGATTTCCCAAGATAACAAAAGATCCCAAAGTAAGACACTCGTATTAAAAAGAAAGTAGGAAAAAACAATAATTATCAATTAAATGACGAAGAACATACATACCAATGTTTCAAAGTTGAAACTCTGGACGAGTGAGTGCGAAGAAAACACGATCACGATCATTGTAACCCCAAACATACCTTAGAGAAGTTATATTCAACACAGAGCGAGCAACAACTTGTTTGCTAAAGGGACAACCTATGAGTTTTAGCTTTCTTAATGTTGGGCACCCTTCTGATAACTTCACTAGTCCGGCATTAGAATTTCCTTTAAGAGTAAGAGTCAAAGACCTCAAATTGGCACCATACTTTCCGATATATTCCAAACCCACATCCGTCAATCCTTTGTGGCAGAGACGGATATCTAGCTTTTCAAGTTTGCTGCAACCTATTAGCATTGCCCGAATCCCATTGTCTAACACCAGGAGATCTGTTGTCCCATCTTTCTTAGCCAAGTTCATACGGAATTTAAAAAGATTCTTTAAATGCGTTCCTAGACACTTGATAGCTTCATTCGAAATATCTCTGAGTCTAACCTTTAAACACTCGATTTTAGTACACCCTTTTGCCACAGCAATAAGCCCCACGTGGGTCACAAGCCCATCATGTGTAAGTTTTTTCAATTTCTTGCAAAACTTACCAAGAACTTCCAAAATCCTATCTCCACATTGATCATTGGTATATATAACTTCCAAATTGGGACACCTCTTAAACAATAAACATTGGTTATCTTCATCCATATGTGCAAATGCAAGTTTCAATATCCTTATCTGATTCGGTCGAGGGAGTATACTCGAAAATTGAGTTCCCGGAAATAACAATCCACTTAAGGAGCGTATATTAGGGGGAAACTTGAAACCAACAAGCCCACTCTCGTCATCCAACATATATCCACCAAAATGTTCCAACCTAACAGCATATCTAAACGCATCTCCTAGTTTACTTAGATAGCAGTTTCCAATCTGCAAAGATATTAAAGAGTTACAACAGTTTTTTGAAAGAAGTGTAACATCTTCTGCATTACACAAACCCATATTCTTAACTTTTAACATTACCAAAACTGTGTTATTCAATGCCAACTGATGTAACCAAAACCCATCTTTCACTTTCATAATGTAAGAAAAATCCAAACTCAAAGTTATCAATTGGTTACAATACTTAGAGACATGCATTAATCCATCCGTCGAAAAGCCTTTACACCATCTAAGCTTCAA
>JANFOE010003060.1:0-32630 GCA_025667525.1 Glebionis coronaria | reverse complement strand
ATACTCGTCTTAGACTCTTATCCAATGACTTTATCAAAATAATAATTATGTATACATATGATGATTTTATATATATGATGATGATCAAGTGGGTTTATACATCTTTACTCATTCATTATAGTGTTTATGTGTTGGTAATTTTTAAGACTAGTTACACTAGTTCAACTTGTTTACATTTTAAAGCCCAATGGGCCTATTACAAGCCCAATACTATTCATTTGCCCAATTATACTATTATTATCATTATTATACTTTATATGTTGGGCCCAAATGGGTTAAGCCCAATAAATATGTTTATAAGTGTTTTACCAAATTAGTCAGGTTTATTGTCCATTAAGGCTACTTTGGCCCGTTAATGTCTATATGTTGTAAAGCTCGGGTTTTATCGATTTTTACTTGTTATATATGTTTATATATCAGTATGTGAGTTTATAAAAGTTTACATTAGACGGGTCCAACCGTCTAAGTTTTATTTAACAAAAACGTTAATCTTTCGGTTTTAGCAGAAAAGACGTAAAACTTAGTATATAGTTTTTATAACTTATAAAACTTATCAAACTACCATTTTTATATAATGTCCATTTATTTATCCTTAAGCATTTTTATATAAATTAAATTTATAAGTTAGTGGGTTTTATATCACATTTTATACTATATTAGTTTGAGTGCTTATATAATACTATTAAACATTAATTCTTCAAAATCTGATTTTTAGTTTCATCTTCACCATTTTTATCATATCTTGAGTTCTATAAGGAGATAGAAGCTCATTTTTGGATGACATAAACTTCATATTATGTGCTACAAATAAGTTAGTTATAGCTACTGCTCATTCCATGTCTAACTATCCTTAACAGTCCCTACAAAACAGACTATTCAGATTGGTACACTAATCTTGTTTTGATCATATCTCACTCATTTTGATGATTCCATTGCATGGACAACACTCACATGTGTATGAAATCTAACACTTACTGTAAATGGATTCCACCATGAAATTTTATCAGTTCATAACTTGGTTACTTACTGTTTTTATACAGCCAACAATTTAAGCAAGATTTTAGCCTTGTTTCTTATGATTTTTCATCTTTTTAATCATATTTATCAACACTTCATCCCCACACAACATTTTTATCATCATATATTCATCATATACATATACAATAAGAAAGAAAATACATGATTACATAATAAAAATAACAAGAGGATGGGAAGAACAATCTCTATACCACCAAAGTGATGAAAAGATGGGGTTGATGATGAACAAGACTTGGTTTTGGGTAACCAATCTTATGAGATATCAACATCACTTCTAGGATTACCAAGTATTTGTAGATTCCTCAAAAAATCAGCCCTTGTTCTTCATGAAAACTCCTTGAGAAATCAGCCCCAAACTCCCTTGAAAACTCCTTTTTACATGTTAAGATCACCTCCAATCTTTATAACTTCAATGGGTTTTCATCATATGTAAATTATACATATGATTTATGATTGAATCAAGATCAAATGGAGGTTGTTTTGGGTGAATATGGGACGAAAATAAGAGAGAGATGAGAGAAATTAGTGGTTTTGCATGTATGTTTTTGTGAGGAAATGGTTTAGCAAAGTGGTTTAGGGAAAATATATACAAGTGTTAAGCTTCCTTGTGAAGCTTTTGACACATCATTGATGTGGTGGAGCTTCCTTAGCCTTCCCATATTAGTGGGGTGGGGCAAAACTTGTTTGTCTCATCCCACTAATTTACGGGTATTCCTCGATTCTAGTTTCCTCGATTTGTGTGCCCTCGGGTCGTTTTACGAAAAACGTTTTTATAAATTATGAATCAACGGCACAAAACGAATCTAATAAAAATTGTCTCATCAAAAACGGAGTTCGAAAACGTAAATACGTAATCCTAAGGTTTCTGGTTTAGTCGTAAAGGACGTTAAATTAAAATCGTAAGTCCTAATCTCTTCTCGTAAGTTTGTGAGTTTATGAACCAACACAAATTTAAATCTCCAAAATAATATTCACGGATAAATTTATTTTCTGAAATGTCGGACTGTCACCAAAAACGGTGTATGTAAACGTAAGCACGTAAAGTAGATCCTCCGGTTTAGACGTAGTCGATGCAACTTCAAGCCGTAAATCCAAATTTCTTCCCAAAAATAAGTGAGTTCATAATATAACATTAAAATAATGTTTTTAAATAATATCTGAGAATAAAATATCAACCATAAATTGATGGATTGTCACAATGAGAATGGAAAAATTCATAATAGTAATAAAGATCTCTATGTAACTCCAATTCATAAGAGTTGGTAAGTAAAGATGATTCATTTCCATGAAAGCAGATTCAAAATCGTTGATAGTTATATAGATTATACCTAACTACACAAACAGGTTAGGCTTAGTTTCAGGAGAGATGAAAAAAGGTTAGTTTCATATAAGAATGCTTACTGATTTCAAATAAACTATGTGCATGCTTTAAGGTGTCGTTTTATGATCAAGAGCTCAAATTCACATTAAGGATGATGTTCACTTCCTAGTTTCTAAAGCTCCTAAACCATGAGGTATTGGTTTACTACATTAAATATAAAAATCATAACTTTAAGCAATATATATGCTACTTTATAAAGACCATGAAAAACCTTTATCTCATGTAGCAGACACTCCTACTGTTGTTGTTGATGATTTTTTTTTTTGGTGGACGCATATCAGGCCTAGGAGGACCAAACACATAAGGAGGTGGCATCCTAGGAGGAGTACCTCTATTCAAAAACGTTACTGCGGGACTATAGGTGATAAGCTGACCTGCTGCATTGTGGGGAAATCGGCGCTCAACACCAGCCACAGTAACCTTTGGAGATTTGGAATGGCTTGGACAGACTTTATGTTTCCGATGGTACTCCTTGGAAGATGAGAAATCAAGGTTGCATCCTTCAACTTGACACCGGCCAGTAGGTGTAGTTTGGAATACCTTAAATTCTTTGAGAAATTGAAGCCCTATCACAAGATGTAGAGAGAACACAAGAAAATAAAAGAAGTAAGAAAAGAAGATAAATCATGATCGTAAAGAGAATTTTCAAAAATCAAAAGTAATACACCTGCATAGCATTTCAGCAGCACTCAAGTCATTATTTTTCATTATGTACCGTGTCCATTCTTAGATTGAAAGGTAATAAGTATAAAACATGCAGTTTGTTCTGGTATACACATATGAGCAATTGATAACTGAAGTCCACTCCTATTTGAACCGTATATCTACTACTTTAGATAACTTGTGTGATTGATGGACTATGTGAAAGGTCTTCTACTGAATAATTGAGTGGGAAACATTTCAGGGATAGGAAGCATATTAAGTCATTTTTATATAAATATTTAGACTTTCAATGGTTTTAATGTACATATACATGTATCACGTATGTCATTGTTTTGCCAGAATCTTGATTTTTTTAATGAAATATATTACTTTCACTTTTTAACTGATTGATGCAGTAGCATATCATATGGTTATCAACAATAATTCAAAAAGAAAGGACATTCATCAGTATCTATTCAAGTATATTAAGTCATAAAGCAAAAGTTTGTAGAGTACCTTTGCATTTCCATATGCCATTCCTCAAGAGGACAAGAAGCATATGATAATTAGTACCTTGTATCCAGGATTCTCGATGTACAGGAAATGCTAAGTGAATTTTTTTTATTAGAAACGACTTTACCAAATTTCTAGTATATCTTTACCTCTTAGAAGTTAATATCTTAGATGGTACCAGGATCATCATCAGAGTCAAAGTCGGGTTCATTGTACTGCCTGATTCTTATTGGTATTGGTCTGCATTTCTTTTGTTTTCCCCTGACCAAATAAGTGAATAACACATCACCAAAAATCAGGCCTGTGTGTAACAGATTTTGGAGTTGAACATATGAAACATTTACTATAAAAGGTAAAAGAAAGTGCTTACGGGCCCATCCCAGCCTTCCAGGTGCAGCTACCATTGCAACTTGTTCTTCGTTCTATGAAGACACAGACAAGTTGAAGAAGATTGTGACATTGTTAAATGCACGTTAAAAGGGACTGTGACATTGTTTAGTCCTTGGATATTTAGTCTTACCTCGAAGTGACCAACTTTAGATGATAATCCAACAGCTAAGTCTGTCGTGTTGGTGTAAAAAACATCAATGTAATATGGAGGTGGTCCATTGTATTTAAGCCGAAACAAACACCCCTTAAGTGGATTATCTAAATTCTACAATAGTGTACCATATGTGTGTTGTAAGAAGACGACAACTTGTTCTCATTAATTTACCTGAACCTTAAAATAAATTTTAAAGGCTTGCTATATTTAATATATTTGAGATGAATCTCTACCTGTTTGACGCTCTCAACAACTTTGACCCATTCTTTTTTAGCATACTACATTTCTTCAGCTTAATCCAATAATACACATCTGCATAAAGATGGGTCAAATAAATAATATGAAATAAAAAGTGTTCTCCAAATTAAGATATGAAATCAGAATGTTTTGAGTTACAATGAGGACTATCAGTGAGAGTAATATATTAAGTTACCATGATGATACACATATCCATAAGTGTTATAGTAGCTAACCCATCTTTGTCGTGCTTGTATAAAATGAGACTACTATTAGTAAAGTGTATTTGGTAAGGGACGTTTTTTCACGCTGGAATAAAAGTGTGCTGATATCTTACTTGTGTAATTATAGAATAAAAGGAAGGGTGGGATCGAGACCTTTATTTTTCTAAGTTTACGGTCCATATGATTAGCTTGCTCCAGAAAGTTAGCGTTGCCAATAGAAAACACACATTACTGCATGAATGTGGTAAAAAAATCCGTGAATTGAATTATAAATATTGCATATTCATATCAAGGTTTCACCATAAGTGAGAAGCTCCAATAACGAAGCTCCAATACCAGAATATGAGAAGGTAATATACTAACTTCAATGTAAAAGAACATGAAAATAGTTGAAACTAACATTATGTTTATATGTCTGCCTTGTTAGAACCTATGATTGTGAGTATTAGTAGGGTTTAAGTTAAGGATAGATTTCAGATGGAACCTGGGTCTAATATGTTCAACCGATCATTTAACTGATCTTTTCTACATTTGAGTCCTGACAATTTGAGCTTTAACAGGGTCATTAAGTTTAACTAATATATGATTAGATGAAAGAACAAACATGGTAACTAATATTTGTATACATAAACAAAGAGACGTGTGTTGTAGGAAATCCATGTTGTAAATTCATCCATCCTAACTGAGATTCATTGCCACTCATGTAGTTGAAACCTGACTCTGTGATGCTCCAAGGAGGTACAGCAGTGAATGTAGGCGGAACTGCACCAAACCCAGCCCCAATAATGGATAATGTAGATCACCTTTTGAAATAAACATGTACACCATCACCTTTAACTGCTAATGATTCACAACAATGTATATCTAATAGTTGAGGTCAGTGTGCGGTTCACACCACGTTAGGTCACCTCAGGCGTGATGATAACCTACACAAACCACAAAAGAATATTATTCTCAAGTCAGACAATAGATAATTTAAAAATATACTTCGACCATAGAAACTCACATCATATTCGTGTAAATCCTTGTGAGACAGTTCAGCAAAGAAGCGGTTGGCCTTAACAATGCATCGTTGTCCAGAGACACCTTTTCTTGGGCGTTAAGGGAACCTCAGTGCTTTTCTAGAAGCATGTACACCTTGAACAACCGCGGTCTCCTCTTGTTGGGGGATTTAAGTTTTGATTAGTGATGTATCTCCTGCATCTTCGAATCTGACAGCGAATTGAAAGCAAGAATAAGGAACACAAGAAAGATTCTCATAGTAAAAATCATGATGGTGATGGTAATATTGATGGTCCGGATGAGCTTGAAGATGGAGAGCTTGGCGAGGATAGAGAAATTCCTCAATAAGATACCCTCTTTCGCTGCTAAAGCATAGACTTGTATTATCTTATGAAAATCTTGAGCTGTAGGGATATTTTATGGTTAACTGGAGTAATTGTACGATCACCAGGGCATAAGCATCTTAAATTAGTATTGGAATGACTAATACGACAAAATTTACTATAGATTTTCAATTAATTACAGTGATGCAGATCAAACTGAACCAAACCCATTTTCTTCATTGATTGTTTAAATACCTATTACTTTTGGTCTCAAAAAGATTAAAAGCTTGTAGTTAATTTCATATACTATCAGTTAATTAGTTTGTGGTTAAAAGATTTCCTATCAAAGAATTTTTGTTCCCCTATTTAAAAGCTTTTGAGCCTATTAGCTTATGAGATCCGTACATTCTCCTTAATAATAATCTGCAGCTTATTTTATACAAACCAACATGCAAACCATAAGCTATTTGGAAAATCTAGTGTTTGGAATTACTATTTGTTTTCTACTTCTAAGCATAGGCACATAGGTAGCTTTAAACCTAACAATCTCATAATTGTGGCCGTGTTTGCTTGTTTCAGGAACCATTATCAGATCTGATCATTACGGTTCAATATAACAGATAGTGCGTTAAATAAGTTGTTTGATATTCACAACTCGAAACAGCTAATTTCAAGACACAACAACCACTTTTAATAAGTAGTCCCAAACACCCCTTATTCATCTCCAACTGTTTGACCATTAATAAAGGCAAGCAAAACATATAAGTATGAAATTACCTCGACCATTCGTATGCTACTAAGGTATAACAGACCACCATAAACCCATAGGGTCTGAATAAGACATTAGATAACCGATCTAATCTTATTTTACACCAAAGACATCCACAAAAACAATAGCATCAGATGCATGCATTTTAAATCACTTTTAGATATATTAAATAGCCCTACATATTACTATGTTATATATGGACGTATAAATAATCTACCTACAGTTGTAAAAGATGACTTATGGCTAACCTGACTTATAATAAAGGAAGATTAGTATAAAACCGCTAGGGTTACAAAATACACCAATCTAGTCATATCAGTTTGCATCTTTAAATTCATTTACCAGCTCGAAAATCCTTAGTCCTTACTAAGGTGGAGGAGGGTGGTTCTGCAATTGCTGCCCTAACTATGACAAATCAAGTCAGAGAGTTGATTTACAACACAAATAGTACCTTTTTGTGGGATAATTTAGAAGGAAATCCTTTTATGTAACTTAGAATACTGTAAATCCATGTTATCGGTTTGGTCTCTTCTTGCATGAATACCGCCATGTCCTTTAGGATAAGTTTTTACACGACCATTGAGCATGTTGTTTTCTAGCTCAGTTTCTGCAACAAAGAATAGGCGCATATGCCTGAAATAGAAAACTCAATTTACATTATGTTTTGTCTTAAAATGCTACCAGATATATGGAAAATGTTACTGCATGATACACATGGATATAACTTATTTAAGAATAAGTACTATCATAAAGACACCTGACATAGGGCTTAATAGCTTACATGTATTTTGAAAAGCTCCTAGCTCATTGTTTGGGCTTATGAGTTTATCAAGTAAAGCTTATGGCTTATTTAAGGTCATAAGCTTAACTCATAAGCCGAAAATGGGCATATGGACTTTTCAAAATGTAGATAAGCTTATAAAGCTCAGTTAAGCCAAAACAAACACTTCTTAAGCATTTGTTGTGCTTAGGTTGTGTACCGTATTCTTATAGCTATATTTCTATACGCAAACCCTTTTCCGAGCCCCATACCTTTATAACCCATTCCAGCAAGATTGGATTGTTTAGATTATTTTTTTCTGGTTAATTGCTTACATGCTAATCCTTAGGAGGCGAGCGGTTTCAAAAAGGCGGGATATGCTCTTTAATAAGTGCTTATTTGAAATAAAGGCAATGAGTGTGTATGGGTTACTTAACTTGTAACCGGCCTCCTACTCAAGCTGAACTTCAGAAGTGAGTTTTCAAATTGTATATGGTATCAGCCGCAAGGCTTGATAGCCTATTTGCTACTCCTACTAACTAATAGCACTAAATTAAACATCATTACACTTGAATAACATGTATCCGTTTTAATTACAGAGGTTTGTGCTATATAAAATTAAAACCTTTTTTCAAAAGCACCTCAAAATCAAGCAATGGAACTTACCAAGATCGTGTTAGTAGCCACATGTCATGTGAACAACTTGTAGATTAGATCATAGAGGCTCGTTTTAGGACGGTTAACTCCACTTGATATCAGCACACCTGCAACAAATAATTAGAATCGGATTGGCAGGTTCCAGACAGTTTAACCTGATTATCATGACAGTCTTCCATTTCTTTGTCAAGTTCATCAGTAGACTTGTCAAAAGATGAGTTATTAATATTATTTCAGATGTACAATGTGCAAAGTATACTGATTTGCTGGTGGTCAAAATCAGCACCCCTTTGATATCAGCACACCTGCAATAAAGTTCAAAATCATTTTTGAAATAAAGGTCTGAATTTTGACTTGTAAATAATGAGAATCGGTTTGACAAGTTCTAGACAGTTTAACCTGATTATCATGGCAGTCTTCCAGTTCTTTGTCAAGTTCATCAGTAGACTTGTCAAAAGATGAGCTATTAATATTATTTCAGATGTACAATGTGCAAAGTATACTGATTTGCTGGTGGTCAAAATCAGCACCCCTTTGATATCAGCACACCTGCAATAATGGTCAAAATTATTTCTGAAATAAAGCTCTGAATTTTAACTCATAAATAATGAGAATCGGATTGACAGGTTCCAGACAGTTTCAGAAATGATGGTTCATGGCAACTTCAAACCATGTCCTTACAAATGGACCAATTTGGTTTATGTTTTATAGCTATTTATCTAGTGATTTATATAGGTTACAGGTAAAATGCAAAAAAGTTGGTCAAACAAAATGTATCTGAATGCATATAACCTTCCTAATCATTACAAGATTAACACTATAACTATTTATATTAACTTCTAAATGCTTGTTAATTCAAAACAATTAGATACATTAGTCACCACTATAAAATTTAACAAACATCAATTATTAAACCTCCTCCGAGGTTACAAAATACTAATACGGATTATATATTAAATTTAGCAAATAAAAGAACTCCTACCCACCAATTATATATCATTAACTGATGTAGTGTAACACAAAAAGATTGTACTATGTAATATACACCAGGCGCAAGCATTCTTGATAGTGTCTTGATAATGTCCCGGACTTGAATGTCTGTTTACATCTAGGAAAACCCATTCATACCACAACAAACCTGATAAAATTTCACATACGATTTGAATATATAACAACCTGATCACATCAGTGTTTCGGCTACTATCATGAATAAACTATCGAACTTTTTAAAATTTGCGATTCGAATATATAACAACGTGCTAACATCATTCTCTCAGCTATTATAGCGAATAAAGTACCGAACGTTTATATATAACACCAAAAATACAATCAGTCTTGAGCGAGGTTCATATAGCTTTTTGCGGTTGTAAATTGTTCTTATTATAGGTTTCATATATATAAGAGTTTCCTATAGATGTACATGAATTTCAAAGTGAAAATAAGCAAAATTACTTGTGAGTATGTCATGTTTATCTCATCACTCAATGTTTTGGGCTTTCAATGACATCACCACAACAGGTACCTACAAATGCAAGTACAATTTAGTTTAATTTGTTACATGTTACAGATAGTCATAGTACTCTTTACACACTGCATATGAAAGGAAAATTTAGAACATAATTCATACCGAAAGCTCAGATGAATGCCCAAGTTTAAAACATATAAAGTACAGACGACTTCCATTTAAAACATATGAACTTGTGGGATCACTCAGTTTTCATTATTATAAAAAAGATCATTAAGTAATGCTTAGGTTTTTAAATTACACTCGTAAGTGTTATATCCCATTTACCTATCTTGGTATTAATTTAGTAAAAACATTGATTCTTTAGGTCAATTTAGCAACACATCAGCAGAAGAAAAAACCACCATTTTAATGAAATCAAATGTGCGAGTCAGGTGAGAGAGGCCTTGAAAAGTCTGTTTGACACTTCATTAACGATCGATGACCTAATCTCTTCCACCTCATCATTAAACTGCGCCCCTTTCACAGAACCACAAAAATAGGGGAGATATAAACCTACAATAAAATAACACCTACCTCTGGTTTGTACCCATATGGTGCCTAATTTCCATCATGAAACAACTTGATTCAAGGGGTTGAGTTGCTAAACTAAAATAGTTACGTTAATATACAAATCAAAAAATCAAATTATCATAAAGGCTTCATACCTTGGGTGCGCACATTTATCTTCTGAGTCTTAGTAAAGACAGACTTCTAAAATGCTTCTTTTGCACTATTAGTTGGCCAGTCATATGAGTAGTATTTGATAGCTATACGACATTCTTCTGAACCTATATGCCCCAACCTTTAGAACAACTTCCGTTAAGATACTCTTTATTTTCTGGTTAATTGCAACAGTTATATCTAATTCGACTTGATCCTACATAGATTGGATAAGATTTTCAGTTTACTCGAGGATAAATAGAAGAAAAACTAAAGAGGGGCATCCTTCTGACAGCCTTTCTAAAAAACTAAAAAACAACAATTTAATTTTTTTATCATGAATATGCAAAATAAAACCTCATCTTCTCTCTCTTCTTCTGTTGACCTGAAAACTCGAATTAGCTAGAACTGATATTTATCCTCGAGTAAACCGAAAATCTTGATATCAATTAACTGAATATGAGCTGAAAATCTTTGGGATTGAAGCCTGAAAACTCTTCTAGTCTATACCCTTGATATCAATTAACTAAATATGAGCTGAAAATCAATTAAACTTAAAATAAATAAATTATTAAGCTGAAAATAAAAAATTAATAAATAAAATTAAGAAATCAAACCTGGTTCCATCTTTTATCTAGGCAGAGGATATACAGCCGATTCCATCGGGAGAATTTCAGTGAACGGTGTGTATTAAGTGTGAGTGTGTCTTTCTGTCATCAATGGTTTATAAACATAAACCCTTAAAAACAGATCAATCTAATTAGGGTTAAACATTATTTGTGTCATCTACAAATTAGGGTTTATAAACATAAACCCTAATCATATTAATTCGACTGTTGATAATTAATTAGGGTTTATAAACATAAACCTTAATCACATTAATTCGCCTGTTCATAATCAACTAAACTTACACAAACAGAAAAAACGATGATAGATCAGTTGTTTGATTGAAGGTTTAAAAGAGTTATGATTCATACGGTTTAATAGGTGTTGGATCGAGAAAAATGGATATGAAGTTGATGGTGTGTGTGTTTTCCCCGTGGTGTGTGTTTTTTCCCGGTTGGTTGATAAGAAAATAAGAAAAAAAATGCCCTAAACCTATTATATATACATGCGGTATGAAAACGCATTATTAGGTAAATTGCGGTCCGCTTTTTTGAAACTGCGTTTTCGTGAAGTAATTTTGGAAAGTTTTTGAGATTTTTTAGCTAACAAATTGGTTTAGAGGTGTCATGTCACATATGACTAGGATTAGGGGTGTGGTATCAAATCATAATTATACCAATATATAATATATATATATATATATATATATATATATATATATATATATATATATATATATATATATATATATATATATATATATATATATATATATATATATATATATATATATATATATATATATATATATATATATATATATATATATATATATATATATATATATATATATATATATATATATATATATATATATATATATATATATATATATATATATATATATATATATATATATATATATATATATATATATATATATATATATATATATATATATATATATATATATATATATATATATATATATATATATATATATATATATATATATATATATATATGTATATATATATATATATATATATATATATATATATATATATATATATATATATATATATATATATATATATATATATATATATATATATATATATATATATATATATATATATATATATATATATATATATAAAGAGCGCTTTCATGTGAGAAGGATTTTTTTTGTGAAATGGTGAGATAAGATCCTATCCATTCATTATCCTCCTCCTTTTTGAGATCTAGTGGCTTATATTTGATTAAATATATATAATGTGGTAATATATGAATCCGAATTAAAATTTCAAAAATTTTTGGAAATATTCGAAAAAAAAAAATTGATGTTTTTTCGAAAAAAATTTCGATTTTTTTTCAAAAAAATTTTTTCGATATTCTTTTTTCAAAAAATTTAGATTTTTTTTGGAAAAAGTTTTTGATTTTTTTCGAAAAAGATTTTCCAATTTTATTGTCGAAAAAAAATTTGTATTTTTTTTTGAAAAAAAGTTTTGAATTTTTTTTCGAAAAACATTTTTGAAAACAAATTTTCAGAAATATATCTGCACGCGTTAAGATATTAGCAAAGAGTTAGATCTTGATGGTGTTGGTAGAGTATTTGATAGTTTATATAAAGTAAAAGCATCTTCACTTATGAAGATATTATCAATGGATTATGTATTGATGGTATTAGCGGAGTATTTGACAATTTATGTTTCACAAAAGTATCTTCACGCGTGAAGATATTATAAATGAATTAGCTCTTGATGATATTAGCGGAGTTTTTGATGATTTATGTTTCATAAAAGTATCTTCACGCGTGAATATATTATCAAGGAATTAGGTCTTGATGGTATTAGCGGAGTTTTTGATTATATACGTTTAGTAAACGTATCTTCACGCATGAAGATATTAGCAAGGAATAAGGTTTTAATGATATAGCGGAGTTTTTTATGATTTAAGTTTAAATAAAGTATCTTCACGTGTAAAGATACTAACAACGAGTTATGTCTTTATGGTATATAAAAGTATTATCAAGGAATTAGGACTTTATGTTATTATCGGAGTTTTTGATGATTTAAATTTAGTAAAAAGTATCTTCACGCGTGAAAATGTTTGCAAGAAATAAGGTCTTGATGTTAGTAGCGAAGTTTTTGATGATTAAATTTTACTAAAAGTATCTTCACGTGTGAATATATTAGGAAGGTCTTAGGTCTTGATGGTATTAGTGTAGGTTTCGATAATTTAAGTTTAGTAAAATAGTCTTCACGCATGAAGAATTAGGGAGGAATAATGTCTTGATGGTATTAGCGGAATTTTTTATTATTTAAGTTTAGTAAATGCATCTTCACGCATGAAGATATTAGGAAGGAAAAGCTATTTATGGTATTAACGGAGTTTTTGATTATTTAAGTTTATTAAAAGTATCTTCATGCATGAAGATATTTTGAAGGAATATGGTATTTATGGTATTAGTGGAGTTTTTGATTATTTAAGTTTAATAAAATTATCTTCACACATGAAGATATTAGAAAGGAATAAGATCTTGATGCTATTAGCGGGGCTTTTGGTTATTTAAGTTTGTTTAATTTATCTTCACGCATGAAGATATTGGCAAGAAGTTAGGTGTTGATGATATAGCGAAGTTTTTGTCTATCTAACTTTAAATAAATTATCTTCACGCGTGATGATATTGGGAAGGAGTTAGGTTTTGATGGTCTTATTGGAATTTTCGATGATTTAAGTTTAGTGAAAGTATCTTCACGAGTGAAGATATTATCAAGTAATTAGATCTTTATATTATTAGCAAAGTGTTTTATAATAGTAAAAGTGTCTTCACGCGTGAAGATAATAGTACGAATTTAGGTCTTGATGGTATTAGTGGAGAAAATCGATAATTTTTCTCGACAACAATATGTGAAAAAAATTTCAAAAAAAAAATTCGAATTCTTTTATCAAAAAAAAATCGAAATTTATTTTCAAAAAAAAAATCTTTTCGAATTTTTTTTTTTCGAAAAATGTTTACAGAAAAACTTTTTTAGAATTTTTTTAAATGATACATGTTACTAATTTTATATATATATATATATATATATATATATATATATATATATATATATATATATATATATATATATATATATATATATATATATATATATATATATATATATATACATATAGGGATGGGAACTAGAGAAAACCTTAGGGGCTGTTTAGTTGTGGAAAAATTTTCATAATTTTCTGTTTTTAATTTTCTAGAAAAGAAAAGACTTTTCTTTTCTAGAAAAGAGTTGAGAATTTTGAAAACTTGTTTAGATAATAGTTTTCATTTTCTAAAAAAATAAACAATGTTTAAACGAAACTATTTTCAACCATTTTTTTCATGATCAACTTTTTTTTCACGTTTTTGCTAGTTTTTTTTTTTACGTTTTCGTCTGTTTTTCCCGTCTTCTTTTTTCATATTTTCGTAATTTTTTTACGTTTTAATGTATACATTTACGTTTTCGTCAGTATATTTACGTTTTCGTCAGTAAATTTACATTTTCGTCAGTAATTTTACGTTTTTTCTATAAATTTACGTTTTCGCCAGTAAATTTACGTTTTCGTCTTTAAATTTACGTTTTCGTCAGAAAATCTACATTTCGTCAGTAAATTTACGTTTTCGTCAGAAAATTTACGTTTTCGTCAGTAAATTTACGTTTTCGTCTGTAAATTTACGTTCTCGTCTGTAAATTTAGGTTTTCGTCAGAAAATTTACGTTTTCGTAAAAAACTTACGTTTCCGTCAGTAATTTTACGTTCTCGTCTGTAAATTTAGGTTTTCGTCAGTAAATATACGTTTTCGTCAAAAATTTACTTTTTTGTCAGAAAATTTACGTTTTCGCCAGTAAATTTACGTTTTCGTCTGTAAATTTAAATTTTTGTCAGTAAATTTACATTTTCGTCAAAAATTTTAGTTTTCGTCAGTAAATTTACGTTTTCGTCAGTAAATTTACGTTTTCGTCAGTAATTTTACGTTCTCGTCTGTAAATTTACGTTTTCGTAAGTAAATTTAGGTTTTCGTCAAAAATTTACTTTTTCGTCAGTAAATTTACGTTTTTGTCAATAATTTTACGTTTTCGTCTGTAAATATACGTTTTCGTCAAAAATTTACTTTTTCGTCTGTAAATTTACTTTTTCGTCGGTAAATTTACGTTTTCGACAGAAAATTTACGTTTTCGTCAAAAACTTACGTTTCCGTCAGTACATTTACGTTTCGTCAGTAAATTTACGTTTTCGTCAATAAGTATACGTTCTCGTCTGTAAATTTACGTTTTCGTCAGTAAATTTACTTTTTTGTCAGAAAAATTAAATTTACGTTTTCGTCTATAAATTTACGTTTTCGTCATAAAATTTTAAATTTAAATTTACGGAGGAAAACGTAAATTTAAAGACGAAAACGTAAATTTACTGACGAAAACGTAAATTTACTGACCAAAACGTTAATTTACTGACGAAAACATAAATTTACAGACGAAAACGTAAGTTTACTGCCGAAAACGTAAATGTACTGACGGACTTGTAAATTTTTTAGGAAAACGTAAATTTTCTAACGAAAAAGTAAATTTATAGACGAAAACGTAAATTTACTGACGAAAACGTAAATTTAAATACGAAAAGGTAAAGTTTCGGACGAAAACGTAAATTTTCTGACGAAAACGTAAAACTACTGAGGAAAACGTAAAATTACTGACGAAAACGTAAATTTACTGACGAAAACGTAAATTTACTGACGAAAACGTAAATGTACAGACGAAAACGTAAATTTTCTGACGAAAACGTAAATTTTCTGACAAAAACCTAAATTTACTGGCGAAAACGTGAATTTTTTTGAGGAAAACGTAAATTTTCTGACGAAAACGTAAAATTACTGACAAAAACGTAAAATTACTGACGAAAACGTAAATTTTTTGAGGAAAACGTAAATTTACAGACGAAAACGTAAATTTACAGACGAAAACGTAAATTTTCTGACGAAAACCTAAATTTACTGGCAAAAACGTAAATTTTCTGACGAAAACGTAAATTTTCTGACAAAAACGTAATTTTTCTAACAAAAACGTAAATTTTCTGACAAAAACGTAAAATTACTGACGAAAACGTAAAATTACTGACGAAAACGTAAATTTTCTGACAAAAACATAAATTTACAGACGAAAACGTAAATTTACAGACGAAAACGTAAATTTACAGACGAAAACGTAACTGACGAAAACCTAAATTTACTGGCGAAAACGTAAATTTCTAACGAAAACGTAAATTTTCTGACAAAAACGTAAAATTATTGACGAAAACGTAAAATTACTGACGAAAACGTAAATTTTCTGACGAAAATGTAAATTTCTGACGAAAACGTAAATTTACAGACGAAAACGTAAATTTACTGACGAAAACGTAAATTTATAGACGAAATCGTAAATTTACAGACGAATACGTAAATAAACTGACGAAAACATAAATTTTCTGACGAAAACGTTAAAATAATGATGAACCGTGAATACTGAATAGAGTAACGTGTTATTGAAATGGGTTAAATAAAACAATGGTGGGTATGAGTCGAAAATTTAGAAAAGGGTAAAATGGAGTTTTCTAATTTTCTATATAAATTTAGAAAATGAAAATTTTGTAAATTTTGAAAAATATTGAAAAATGATGTTGCTAAACAGGTTTTCTACTTTTCACTTTTCAAATGAAAAGTTTTCTAGAAAATTGGAAAATTTTTCTCCAACTAAACAGCCCCTTACTTTCTTAGAAAACTTAGAAAACGAAATTGCAGAGTATATTATTTAACATATCAAACCAGAGGGTAGAAAACGAAATAAAATAAAAAGCGGAGGGTAGATTTTGGCATTTTTTATCTTATACCAATAATCGATCAAATGGATCAAAACTCACCCACCACAACGATCCGACTACCACCACAACGATCTGACCACCACCACCAAAACGATCCAACCACCACTGCAATATCCGACCACCACTGCAATATCCGACCATTATGAAACCACCACTATATTTAAAATAATCAAATCAACTATCGGGAACCATCATGAAACCACGACCATCGTTACAATCGTGAAACTATCATGGAACCACCACCGTGATTACAATAGTCAAATCCACCATCAGAATGCACCGTGGAATTGCCACCATCATGACAGTCTTCAAATCCTTGCCGGAAACCGCCTTGGAACATTATCATGTAATTCTTGTTTGTAATTTATTAATTGTGATTTTTGAATCATGTAAATGTTTAGAATTTGTTGAATGTGATCACCAAATATTTGTTTAAATGTCCAAAAAATGTATTTGTTAAAGGTTGTTCTTAAGGTGTTTGTTAAAATGTATGAAGAAGAGTTTATAAATTTAATACACTAATTTAAAGCTTCTGTGTTTAATACTAGATGATAGGAAAAGTTTACAAAGGAATGCAGCTTTGTAAACTATATTTTTTATGTTTAGCGCATAAATTGAAATACATGGGCATCCGTGTACACATTAGGCATCGGTTTGTTATATGTAAGGAGTATGTTTAAATTAGTTTCATATGATATTCTTTTATCAGCTCAATCATACATCTTCGTTTACGTCGAATGTTGTGTGTTGAAGCTGATAAATGAGTTCCAAACAACACAGTTGATCCATTAGGTATATGTGCTGAAAAATAGGTTAGTGAAAGTTTGTTTTTTATGCTCAAAATTCTAGGTGTGGTGTATATTGCGTAATAAAGTATACCATTATTGCATTAGGTACATGTTTGTGTTTAGTGTTATAACTAGTTTGTCAAAGAGTTTTGTTTAGTGCTATACGTTATAACTAGCTTAGGCCATATGTTGTAGGGAAAATATCGTCTTTTTGTAATTTAGGGTGTATGTTTGGATATAATTTAGGGCATATGTTTGCATATAATTTAGGGCGTATGTTTGGATAAAATTTTGGGCATATGTTTCGTTCGTCAAGCTAATTGTCTCAAATGATATCTTCTATATAAAAGTTAATATTGATTCACAAGGTTCTTATTTAGCTTATGAATAGCATTACGTTGTATGAAATAAAAGTAACCAAATATAAGATATGTGTGCACAAATATTTAATGAAACATGTGAATACTTTGTTACATATGCTTAATTGTTAATACACAGTGATGCGTTTATTTTTAGAGTCATAGTGGTAAATTATATGATAACCTATCATCTGCACTACACATGCACCTTCTTGCTTTAAGGTGAGTACTTGTTGGAATATACTATATACAATGTTTGGCGATGGTGGAATATTTGAATTTGTGTTATTGTAGCCCATTTTTCTACTCCTTGGATGACAAATAACATCAGGTATAGTCAATACATTTTTTGTTATCATAGTTTTCGTCATCTAGAAGACTTGAAAACTAAAGTAGTTAACATTATCAGCACTTGCTGTTGTAGGATATCCCTTCATTAACCGTTGAAGTTGCGAAACACTGCCCGGACATCTCATAAAAAGCTGACACGTTTGTGTATCAAATTTATAAGTGTTTCTTTCCTCGCCCGTATAAAGTATTAGGCCAATTTAGCCTTTTACGGTTATCTTATCCAGCTGCTTGTGTTGCAGACACTTTCTTTGGGAACATTGAAGCTACTAAGGAGAATCTTTCTATGAAGTTAATGCAGGTAAAATGTCTTATCCGAGCTAAACTTACTGCCTTAGTTTCTTGTACTTGAAAAGTCATGTTTCCTTTAAGTGTTAAAAATCCTGGTTATGTTAGACATTTAACTACCATTCTTTGTGAAAAAGGCAATACATCTAAGAGATTCCAATTGGATTTAAAAAATCTATAAAATAAACCCTATTTCGAGTATTTTTGGTTGTTATACTTCCTTAAACTATGTTGTACTTCCTTAATAGTAGCGGGATCGTCTAGGTGGGTCACTTGGAGATAAGAAATTCGGTGGGTTGGTTGAAGATGGCTTGCTTCGTAGCTCAAGTAATTGCAAAACCTGAAGTATATGGTCGACGTCCTGATCTTCCTGCTGCTACAAGACATTTTGCTGTTGATGTATACAAACCAAAGCCACACTAACGATAATTATGGAATTATAGCTAGAGACAGATTTTTGTAGCATTTGCATTCGAGTTTGCAGATCAATAAATCATGAATATTTGCAGACTTGATAAACATAAGAAGTTCTGTTTTCAAATGCTTATCTGATAATTTGTAAGCACAATAGAAGAGAGGCATTTATAATTAAGCAATACTTAGACGTCACATTAGTGATTCAAGCTTTAATATTTTGCGCCTAATGTATCATAAAAACCCTGCAGCAATTCTTGTAAGTCGTAACTATTCATTTTGGTCGAGTTGATTTTAAATTAACTGCCTTACTTTATTACTATGAACCTGGTGTCATGCATCATATTACTTCATTATTACAATGAACCATAGACCGAGTCTGTAACTAAACAGCTACAAATACCCCCGCCAGCGAAATAACTTGTAGAAGTTTGCCATTGCAATAGATATCCTAATAAAATGACTAGCGGTCTTCACAAAGATCATAATTTTCAAAGATTTAACATGACTGGCCATATTAGAGCATCAATTTTAACATCGTTGGGCATCCATTTGTATGTTTAATGCATCTTTAGAAATTGGGCATCCGTCTTGTATATTTAGTGCATCAACAAACATTCTTTATTTCTTTTGTTAATGCTCCAGGTAGGACTAATGTGCTCTCTCGTTTACTCTCGTATTTGTTGTACAAAATGATTGGTACATGATGATATTCCAAAGAACTCACATCGATTATGAATGTAAATACAAACATATTATATTTATACTAGAACATCTTCAACGCACATGAAAAGAATAACTATGCAAAAAACTGTTACCATATGTAACGAACACTAAAACTTGACATTGAATAGTAATAAGATACATATAAGAATAAGATTTCCACGTGAGGCATCTCGCACCATCCAGTTCCATGTTTTAACTGCTTACACGAGTGCTTCTACTTCAATAAATGGTCTCCTAGTTATAGGTTAAGAAAGTTCAGATCTTTTGCTTAGTTTATTGTTCATCAGAACTATTGAGAGGCTTCAGAATTAACTTGTGTGATTGGCACTATGGCTTTGGTAATCACCTCTATTTCTTTTAATGCTCCAGGTAGAAGTGATGTGCTTTGTCGCTTACTCTCATATTTGTTGTCCAATCTGACAGGTATAGGAGGAACGTCCAAAGAACCCCCATCAATTATCGGATTAGTTGGACAACTTATAATAGCACAACATAGTTAGAAAAAATGCAACTAGTGTTATCATATATACAGAGTTATACCAAGGGTAAATTATTATATTACTTGATTAGATGTTTGTGGCTGTCAGATGGCAGCAACAATGGAGGTTCTTTATGAACAAGATAAAGAAGCCAATCCGTTTGTACTTTAGTGCATCCGTCTGATATACGTTAGGGCATCCATTTGAGCTGCATTTGTGCATCCGTATGAGGTACATTAGTGCATCCATTTGTATCGTGGGCCTTATAATCTATTGCCAAATAGTTGCGTGATTTAAAACATATAAACTCAAAAGGTTTTCATGTAAAAAAAGGTTTATGCTTTTTTAAAATCCAAGCCGCGTATACCAAGTAAAATAGCATCCAACCTTTATTGTACTTCAAAACACAAAAATCCTATTAAACCAATAGAATACAAACGACAATTCATATATAAGGTGCAAAAGTGCAAAAATCAGTCTCAAAACTACAAGCCCTGCATGACTAGCAAGGACTGTGAATCACCCTATCATCTACAACTTATAAATTATCCAAAGAACATAAAATAATTATATCAAGCATTCTAGATTGAACAAGACTCGAGTATATAGCATAAGTTAAGTAATGGATCTTATTACTTTAATACTCGAGGAGTGTGAATCAGAATCATACATAAACTCTGCATATATTTTGGTTTTTGAACTTGTAATAATTAAATAATAAGTTCATTCAGTATTCTTAAGAGAGAAAACGTGACATCCATTGAACTTGGCCCCAGACAAAGAGAGTTGATCCAATGTTAATAATATACATTCAGATGCATAGATGGGAGACAATGAAATTTTGGTAGACCATGTCGACATCTAAGCCAGTATTTTTTTTGCAAATCCGTGATCATATTAACTCATCTTCAAAAGTCTAATAAATAATTTGCTTACCATCTTGATAATGTATCTAGCGTTTAACGTATTGTTACTTATATATATGTGATGGAGAAGACATATTTTGAGTGTAACACAAATGCATACCTTATTAGGGCCAGGATATTCAGCAAATACCATGAGTCCATGACATTAACTTCACTCACCTTTGCAGTTGTTATAGAAGACTCGAGATAATCATTGCTCAAATATATCTAGCAACCTGATGTGTTTTCCATGGAAAAGATACGAGTCGCACCCTGGGATCACCCACGTCAAGAGTAGCTCAGAATACAATAGTTTAGATATAAAGGTTCAAAGAGAGTATAGGTGGATACCTGATATTGCACCTCAATATTGTTGCAATTAACAATATCGAAAGCAGCAACAACATCATGTTTTTAGAGTTAAAGGGTCTGCTAGCAACATCCATTTTCACTGATCGTGCATACATCATCCATTTTCGTGCATTTGTTGACGATTATGTTACTAACATTCCCTGCACTAGAGATCATGTTTTTATACAGATAACATACGCGAGATATTTTCCGTTAAAAAGATATATGTCAAATTTTCCATTAGGAAAAGCGAAACATAATATAATACATTTGATTTGTAGAACTGAATATTTTCATCCAGAATTATAAACCGTCTGCCTTGCATCACACTCATAAATGTTCAAAACCTGTGTGCGAATTTGATTCACGACAACCTAACTGCGCATATGATGTTGAAGTATACATCTGATGATTATATTAAAAAGCAAAAAAAATTACGAGTAACTTGCAGCTCAATACAAGCTCAAGATTTGGTGGTCTAACTTTAGCAGGAGATGGTGCACTTTGCGTGCTTCTTTTTCACTATTATATCTTAAAAAACAAAATTCCGACACATGGTGAACAATAATTAGGGAATATTTAGACTAACAAACACATATAAAAGTAAATGATGAACAAAGGTTATAAGGCTCACCACAAGTGATCATGCCCCAAAATTAAACATAGCTTTATAACTGGCTTACTTCACTCCTTGTCTTTCATCTACTTGATATCATAAGAAAGTATGCACGAATGAGAACGATAGTTTTTTCTAAAATTGGCATATTGCAAACAAAGAAATTAACCTTATATGCACTATATATAGCATTAGCATACTGAAATCGTTCGTCTAGTCAATGTCATACCAATATGCAGCTACAATGATACTGCATACGATGGGAAACTAAATACCTCATCCTATTAGTCGCCTTAAACCGAATTATGTCGTGAATGCATTCATGACGTAGTTTATCAACAATTTAACACCGAGATCAAGATCTAATATACATCTCAATCATGAAAATGCAAACCTACCACTATCTAAACTGTCCCTAAACACCAATTCGCGCCTTTAACCTAATACGTTTCCATCATGAAATACTCAAATATTACAAGTACATAACAAACTAAATCTAATAATTACAGTAATACTTTTTTTCGATAAATGCTAGGGCATATTTCTACAAAAAATGAAACTAACAACCTTTTGACGGACTTCATGTCCTCGATCCTCGCCGTGCTAGAAGGCTTCAAATAGACTTCAACTAAAAAAGTAGAAAATCAATCAACACATTACATAAAAGACACCTACAATTAGATGAGGGTATCTATTACCTGGAAAAGGAGAATTTATGTTCAGCCACCAGCGCCACCGCTATTGTCGGTGACTGTGATGGTACAAATGATGGTGCTACATACATAACAAATACGTTGAACAGAGACAGTGATTGTGACGATGATGGTGACTGTGAGATGATGGTGACTGTGAGATGATGGTGACAGTGACGATGCGATCGTACCATCGAGTGTGTCGATACAGATCAGAGAAAGGAAAAAGAAAATAAATGAAATAGATTAGGCGTTAGATAGGATAGGTGTAAATTTATAAAACTGGACCTCGAAAAATAAAGAAAATAACAATTAGGTCCTTGTAGTTTTGGGTGAAAAAAATGTGGGGGGAGACCTTTGATCCAATGGTTAAAAAGAGGGTTTTTTAAGTTTTCTATAAAGATGAAGTTTTCTATCGATCCCATCCCTATATATATATATATATATATATATATATATATATATATATATATATATATATATATATATATATATATATATATATATATATATATATATATATATATATATATATATATATATATATATATATATATATATATATATATATATATAGGGTTGAGTTATATGCAGAACTCATTTTATGTGTAGAACCTTACAGAACAATTTTCAGCCAATAAGAATTTAGTAATATTAAATCTTTCTGTTTAATTCAAAAGGGTAAAATTGTAAAACACTTTTTCACTTTATTTTTTTATTTTAATTAAAAACGTTTTTCTTTACTATCTTAATTTTCGGAATTAAAAAAAATTGTTAATAGTAAAGTGCATGTATGTTTTCTTTATTAAAATTCTAGATAGATTTCTTAGCGTACAATTGTTTATGTATCATGCGTGTTTTTTACGAGTATCTAAATGATAATTACACATGTTTCAATTTTACACTTTTTTAATTTACTAAATTCATAATAAAAGAAAATAAATTTATAAACGCAACATTTACCAAAAAAAAACATAAAATAGTCTAAAAATTTGATAACGAATGAAATACAATTCAAGTGCAACTATATGTTGTTCATGATGTATGCGTCTATGCACACTTCCAAAAAAAACATAGGTGCATTTTTCCAAAAAACATAGGTGCGCTCTTCAATAAAACATAGGTGCACTCTTCCAAACATAGGTGCACGCTTTCGAAAACATAAGTGCACTCATCGAAAAACATAGGTGCACTCATCCGAAAACATGCGTGCAATATTCCTCTCCCAAGTTATCAAAACATTAGTGTACCCTTTCAAAAACATACATGCACATCGCGCTTTTTCTTCAAATTCTACAAGGCACACCTTCAAAATAATATACATAAAGTCAGCAGAGCATTTTATAATCGCATCGAAGCTTTTAGTGGCATCTTTGTATATATCAACGCTTAATGGCCTAAACAAAAAAAATAAGACAAAAAACATAAGGATTTATTATTTATCGAATGTATACACTCACTGAAAATGATATCTTTGTTTCTTTCTATTTTTTTTAAAACTATATTTTCTAACTAATTATCAGATCAATCTAAGTAAATGTTGGTAACATCTTTCCTAATAAAAAATTATTAGAGCTGCATCATTCTTTGTTATATTAAAACTTTGATTTTGTAACTAATGTCATTTTTAAAACACCGAATGCTCATGAATTTGATTCACGAGTTTATTTTAAAAACATGTCTGCTTGATAAAAATAAATGAAAAAATAGTCTTTTTTTACAATCCCTAAACTTCATGTGCATCTATGCTTTATAAATCATAAAGAAGACAAAATAAATATTGAACGACACTTTTGTGGTCAACAATAACGTCTGTTGGCCAAAAATATAAGGGATTAATAATACTAATTAACCTTTTCATCACGATCGCCGCCTTCATCTTCGTCCTCCACGAATCTATGTCGCTCATGTCCTACTCCAAGAACAAAAGTGGCTCGGTGATGATACAAACGACACCTATGCTCATATACGACGAACATGGGTGGTTTTCGAGAGAGGGCCGTAAAAGTGATTTGGTGGCCATCATGAGCCATCACCCCGACCAAAACTACTGAACCACAGCCGCTTACGTTACACACGCAACAGATCCGCCATCACGATAAGAAAAAACACGACACCCGTAATCACTATAAAAATCTTCATCACCTTCGTCATTCGCGTGGGCGACAAATTATTTATTTATTTAAGTGAACAATGAGATTTGTGAGATAGGAATAAATAGATCTATTATAGCCTTTAAAAAAAATAGATCTATTATAAAATTCTCAGATTGAATCAGAGGGAGAGAGAAAGGGATTGAGTTTTTTTATTTAATGTGTTAGTTAAGATCCAATTGTGCAGGTGGATAGATGCGGTTGATTGAAAAAGTAGTAAACAAATATTGGAAAGATGCATATTCTACCCTTTTAAGATATACAAACAATGGTTTAATCTTTTTTTAATTACATATATGGCACAATTCATCATAGCCATTAATAAAATTAATTAAAGGTTAAGATTATCTTAAAATAGTTCTACATAGTTCTATACTATAAATGAGTTCTACATATAACTCTTACCTACATATATATATATATATATATATATATATATATATATATATATATATATATATATATATATATATATATATATATATATATATATATATATATATATATATATATATATATATATATATATATATATATATATATATATATATATATATATATATATATATATATATATATATATATATATATATATATATATATATATATATATATATATATATATATATATATATATATATATATATATATATATATATATATATATATATATATATATATATATATATATATATATATATATATATATATATATATATATATATATATATATTTCTACATTATATATAAGAGGAGGGATATGCCACATAATCATGTTGCTAATCCATGTCATCACTTTCCTTTTTTATATTTTTCCGAATTTGTTTAAAAAATATTTGTTTTGTAAATCTGCCATTTACAAGGTTCAAACATGTGACCAGTCGCATGCAGGTACTCATCCTTAACCATTAGAACAAGTGCTTTATTTGGTTTATAAGTAAAGAACCAAGATATACAAATACATGTTAATCTATGTCAGCATCGGGCTGTAATCTATCATTCGGGTCGTGTCCCTGTACCCATATGTGTGTTCGTTTTCCATACGTAACCTAAGCTTAAAATCATTAGAAAACCCTAAATAATTTTCATTCCCTACCAAAAAACCTTCTATCATTGAAACCCTAATTTCTAATACCCAATTCATTCAATCTAAGGAATTAAGCCGAATGGCTGATAAGGAGATATGCCTTATATATGAATTCAAGAAAATAAATGATCAGTAAAGGTAATTAAATATGCGTCTCTTATTTTCCATTGTTTCATTATTAGTTATATTACTTGTCTGATACAGTTTTGACATTTCCTAGGGTGGGTATTCATGAAGCAATTGAACAGCAAAGCGTTAGCATATCTAAAGCTAGAATTGAAACTTCACTTCAAGCTCGGGGCTCTGTCATTGCATTAGCATATTCTAATGTGGAAATGTTCTCTTACCTTCTTATTACTTCATATTATTTATATTGGAAGTTTATTTATCACATTCCACTATTCCAGATATTGATCCTTCCGTTTAAGGTGTTCCGGATACTTGAGAACCTGTTCATGAGTTCCATGGAAACAACGATATGGCATGGTCTTGGATCTCTCATGGTCCAATGATAATGTGAGTCACCCTACTCATAATTTTAATGCTTAGACAACGTTCTTATTGTGACATTTTTGTTACTATTCAGCTTCTTTTATAATCGTTGGTTTATGAAACTGTTCGTTTGTGGAGAGTCGGTAGGGGTGAGTTTCTTAAAGTCTTTCCTCCAAGTAACTACAGTATGTACGGAACATTTAATTCATCAGTTGAACTCTGAAAGTCGGAGAAACATACGGGCGAGAAAGAACACGCCATATTCCTTTGCGAGGTCCACCATGGTCAAGAATTCAGAATATAATTGCTTCTATACTTAATGCTTTCTAATGTACCTGGTAATTCTTATCTGAAAGTCGGCACTTATTTACATCTCACATATGTGTTAAAATATACCTAAACTGGGGTTGGTTGCAACATGTGTTTCTGATGATGAAAAACGCAGACAAAGCATTGTGTCGTTGTTGGAGGTGTTGAATTTAGTGGCGAATTAAGTGATTTTATCATAAAATATGTGCATAGAAGATACTCTCATGTGAAAGAGATCAATTGGTTAAATCCTGTGGCACCAATGAATTTTACTACAAACACTCTTCCCTATAATATTCAGCATAGGGTCGGTGTTGTCGATCATAGATTCCTATTATTTACGCGTAGAGGACAGCCCACAAAGAATTAATCTATGACTTTTGGTAGGTCATCCTTTGGTTTTCTCGGCCACCAAAATCTTGGAAGATGTGCTCGCTTATATTCGGTCCACCTTAAGCAATGCCTTTTGCAAAGGTAGTCCATATTTTTATTTCATATTGTTAGCTTGATCGAACTACTTTTGTAATATGAGCACGTCGAGGTGAATGATAAGCTTCAGCAAATCATTCCGGATATTAATAACTGTGTTGGTGGTGGTCGAGGACCAAAGCCGTCAGTTTCTGGGGAGCGTAATGGGAGTGGGAGTATAAGGTATGGAAACATGACCCCAACAACATAATCTTTACCCCGTGCCCATACAAATGGACCGACCCCAACTGTGCCAACCATAAGTAATAGCTTTAAGTTCAAAAAGCACGTGTATTTGTGCTAGACAAGTACTAAACTTTTTTTTGTTGTATGGCTTATACATATACATAACTAAACTGCAAATAGCCTGATAGATTTTGCAATAGGTTTCTACTGTATAGTTTAGTTACAACTTTACAGTTTCAAATCTATATGATAATGTTATCTTTCGTTAATGATAATGTATACTGTTAATCAGATGATGATGCTTCTATCATGAGTATGAAAGTTTTTGCTAAAATTCATGGCTATTGAAAGAACCCCCCCTATTTGAGCATTAGTTTATAAATTACACAGGGTGATGTTCAAGTGGATACTTGGGTACGATAGTTGCATCTGGGGAAACAGGGAATGTGTAGTGATTGGCTAATACTTGATAGCAAAATAGGAGATATTTTAACAAGAGCTTCAAGGTTTGTTAAATTTTCTATCACGATATCTTGGTCATAACAATAATATTCATAGCAGTTTTTGTCTATTTATTTACAAACTTGCTGAATCTTCCCACTTACTATGTACACATTTTTGTTTATATCATCCATAAAAGGGGTGATGATCGGTTTAACTATGTGAGAATTCTATGTTATAACTAAACCATAGACTTTGGATCGTGAACTTGCAGTAGTCACTTTCGGCAGTTCTGAAGGTGGGTGTTATTTGTTTTCCCCAAATGTTTTTTAAAACCTTAGGAATTGATTTGTTTTGAAAGTGTTTTCTTTTCCTCTTTGGAGCCATCTGTAGGCATGCGTTTATCTGCTTAATCCACTCTTAGGCGTCGAAACACGTTAGAAGTGACAACCAATCAGGTTTACAGTCGGCCCAACAAGGTACTAAATGAAGTGTTCACAGATGTTGTCGCCTCGATAGACTTGTCATTGAGGGATCTGGTTCTTTCCCAGAAGCTCTCATTGCAAGTCTCCCTGCTGAAGTTTGTAGTGAAAGCAGTCAAATTGTGGGTTAATTTGTAGCCAATCCCACATGTTGGGAGAAAACAAGGACGTATATTTTCAAACATTGACTAGCCTAGAGATCCTGACATGTAAGTTACTTTAAGAACAGTTTTTTATCATATAAATGTGTGTGGTTTTTTATTTCAGAAAGAGCAAGAGAAACGATGTCACCTTCTTCTGAAAGTGGTTAATTCTTCTATTTAATTCCATATTATTTTAATAGTTCATGCATTATTAAGTTGTTATACTATTTGCATATCTTAATAAAAAAAGTCATTGAACAGGTTGCAACTCATGATGGGTTTCCTATTGATTGTCAATGAAGGTGATTGGCCATTAGCATAATACCTAGGTTTGGAATGGATGTATAGTTCATATTGTGTTCTATAATTTGCAGGTTGAAGTTTCTGATAAAGGTTCTGAGCTACAATCCAGGTTACCAAACAACAGCTTATATTAAACCCCTTAACTGTTTTTAGTATGTATTTCGTCTTTTGATTACGTAAACTTTTACTTATACAGGTTAACAAGCTTTCACAAGTATGTTTATATTTTTCATATATATTCATTTATAAGCGTATCAAGTTTTACCTCTTTACACGGTTAACAAAGTTTTTTTTTTTACCCTAATTCTCTCTAGGTGTATTCCGGCCGCCGTATGATTTTCCGTTCCCCTTTAATCTGATCTATTGCCTTCTCCTCGTTCTATCTTGGTGGCTGTATATCTATTATTGATTCTAGCGTTGATAGAAATTAGGGTTTCGTTATTTACTTTTTAGGGTTGTATACGAAACTTTCTTATCAGCTCTTTTAATTAATATTGATATACAGATTCATTGAATAGAACGGCTAAGGTGGTGACTGGTTTTTAGGGTTTCGGTTTTGTGTTGTGCGCCGCTGCATCTTTTAGGGTTTTCTTTTGTTATTATTTTAATCGGTATGGAGATTGGGTAGGTTTATTTGGGTACTGGTATAAAACCCTAATTTGTTAATTAGGGTTTTTGTGATATTGTGGTTGATTGGTTTCATGATTAGAGAGATGGATAACAGTTTTGTTCCGGTTGACATGGATGCGTTGGCAGCTAGGATGCTCAGATTGAGAGAACAGATGGGAGTTTCATCTCCTTGTGATACGGATAGCTCACCTGCTGTGGTGCATGCAGCAGGACTTCAGTCGACACAAGAGGGTTCTGAGTCGCATGCGACACTTGCTGATTCGACACAAGATGCTGTACCTGCTGATTCAATACTTGCTGATTCGACACCTGCTGTTAATGCGGGTAAGGAGAGGGGTTCACTGCTTCAGGGGTGTGCTAACTTGTATACTAATGTCATTAGTCCACAGAAGGGTTCGTTTGCCTCGTTACTTCAAAACGAGGGTGGTATGAACCAAACAATTCCTAAGATGGTGAAGATATCAGAATTACGGTGTGATGAGCATGTTGAAGGAGCACGAGTTGCACTTCCGTATGCTGCTGTTGAAGAGGTTGAATCCAGATTTAAGCACACGTTATACGGGCAGTTTATTGGTAAACGTTTAGCTTTTCCATTGGTGGAAAATTATGTTAAAAATACGTGGGCACGATTTGGTTTGATACGCGTTCAATTACATGAGGATTTTTTCCTTTTTCAATTCAAGACGAAGGAAGGAATGGAAGGAGTCCTTGAAAATGGCCCGTGGTTGATTAGGATGGTTCCCATGATCTTGAATATTTGGTCGCCTACTACTGATCTGAAAAAGGCAGAGATTAAGAAAGCACCAGTTTGGGTTAAGATTCATCATGTGCCGATTGTTGCTTATTCGGAGGTTGGTCTTAGTCTTATCACGACCCAAATTGGCACTCCTATTATGTTGGATTCTTACACGAGTAATATGTGTATTAACTCGTGGGGTCGGAGTACATATGCTCGGGCGCTCGTTGAGGTTTCAGCTGAAATGGAGTTATTGGATTCGATGGTAATTGCAGTCCCTAAAGGTCGTGAAAAAGGGCATTCATTGGTTACTATTGATATTGAGTACGAATGGAGACCTCCAAGATGTGCTACATGCTTGATTTTTGATCATAATAGTGATATGTGTCCGAAAGTGCATAAGGAAGTGGTTACTCATGTTACTAAAGATTTGGTGAATGATGGATTTGAGGTGGTCAAAAACAAGAAGAATAAAGGTAAGCAGAAGCAACCTCAAGTTGCAGGTATTAAATTAACAAAACCAGCCCTTAATCTTCAGTTTCGTAATGTTGAGAGAGGTGAATCCTCTAAAACAAATGTGACGGGTCAGAATCCTAAGAAGGCAGATTCTCTGCTTAAGAAGGGTTTCCTGAATAACAGAACCTCGAGTTTTGTAGCTAAGACTAATGATAAGGATAAGAGGTCTCATAATTCTTTTGGTGCTCTTTGGGATAAGATGGATGATGGTACAGATTGGGAGGATGGTCTTAAGACCAAGGAAGGTGTAGTCAATGAGAGTGATAGTGAGGTTGAAGAAGTCATATCGATTGATGATCGGCATGGTTCTCATCAGCCTGGTCCATGATGATGTTTTACTTTCATTGTTCATGCACCTTTAGGTGGTTTTTTCCTATTGGTGTTATTTGTTTTGTAATCGTTTAGTAGGTCATATGGCATGTCATATGATGTAGTGGTTGTTCAGGCATTTGCTTGAGGTTAATGTAGCATTGCAGCTACATTCCATTGTACTTCAATGTTTTTGGGAATATATTTTACCGGGGTTAGGATTCCCCTTTACCCAAAAAAAAAGTTTTACCTCTTTACTAGCATCGTTAAGAATGTCTATAGAGATCAAAATTATCAATTGAAGTTTAGATTCAATATGTTGTTGTGTTAAGATATATGAGGTGTCTCATCAAAAATTTTGGTTGAAATTAGTTTAAGAAATTCAAGTTAATCATTTATGGATCAGGCCAGGTTTGCAACAGTGCCAATATATGCCGTTGATCAACCATTTATTTTATTGGAAGCCGTGTGGTCGTCTGCCTAAGATCTTTGTAAAGGTTTATAGTATGTCGGTTTATAGAATATAGAACATGCTATCTTCGAACATGAAAAGTGTAAATAGATACTCAATAAAAAGAATGTAACATATGTAAAGAGACATGGCAAGTTAATGTCTCCTTCTATAGTGTGTTGACACTATTGAGGGTGAGAACACTATTGTTAAATTCATTTTGTTTTGACTTGTAGCTTAGACTCGCTCTCAGCATAAGACGAGATATTCTACCTTCTGTATATCATACTGAAATTGCTAAACTACAAGTGTAGACATGGAAACTGTTTTACGCTAATGTTCTTACTCCGTATCATAAAAATAAAACCTTTCAACGTTAGGATTTCAATACTCTAGATATGTAATTACTTTCGAGCAAATGATTCGCAGATGGCGTCCTAGATGCTCACCTTTTTTCTTAGGTTGAGTAGTCTGCCAAGAAACATATTTTGATGGCTATATTTGACTTGCAACTTAATGTTTTTAATTCTGTCTTTATTTTTAATTTGCATGGTATGGGTGAAATGCAAGTTTTAATATACCTGGGTCTTTTCTTTGTAGTGTGCTAGATTCTAGGGTATAAAAGAAGCATGTCAATTTGTAGCCAATGTTATAAAAAATGCTAATAGAACCTCTATGTTCTAGACAACTTAAAGTTTCAAGATACTTGTATTTTGATATGTGTGAAATGTATTAAACATATGATGTTGCGTAACTTCCTTATGGGTAGTTATAAGTGCGAGAGTCTATTTGAGAGTGAAGACATAATTTTTTTAAGTTATATGATTAGGAGATTTTATGCACTTTCAATCCTTTTTAACATTAAACGCTATATTTTTCTATAAAATTTTGACACTTATCTGGCCTCTTAATGTTAACCCAGATTGACCCATTTGCACTAATATATAAATTTGATGTTTGTGCATCCCCATTGGAGGGGTCAGTTGATGCACCAGCAAACCAAAACGTGATTCCAACTGGTCGCATGCCTGGAAGTCAAATGGGTTTCATTACTCAGACGATCATTGCAGGTGCAACTTTCAAGGATGAACCATTACACGCCAATTCGTATCATATAAATCAAAAGGGATTCTCGGGCCAACAGTATCAAGACCAAAAGGAAATGGAGTAACATCTAAACGAAGAAAGTATTGGACCTTCT
>JANFOE010003059.1:0-32316 GCA_025667525.1 Glebionis coronaria | reverse complement strand
AAGCCAAAATTACATAAGCCCATAAGCCTCTTTATATAAAGCTTAATGTAGAGATGTTTTCGCTGTAGTGGTGGAATGATGACTAATAGTTTTAACCCTTAAAAGGTGAATGAAAAACTACTAAAACTATTCATTCATAACAAAATTGAGGTTCTTAGAGGGTGTTTGGTTTAGCTTATATAGTGGGCTTATAAGCTTATTAGCTTATATAAGCTTATAAGTCGAAACCAAGTGTTTGGTTAAGCTTATATAAGTGGGCTTATAAGCTTATATGTGGGTGTTTTGGTAAGCCATAAAAGTGAGGCTTTTATAACAAAAGGTGGGCTTACATAACAATAATATATAAAAAGACTTTTATACCCCACATTTAATAACTACTTCATTTAATACTCATGGACTTTTTTGTCAGTTAACTTATTAATTTTGATAAGTTAAACCAAACACTAAATTTGGGCTTATAAGCTTATGATATATAAGCCATAAATGACTTATATAATATAAGCCTAACTCAACTAATAAGCTTAACCAAACACCCCCTTATTGAGCTATTAATAGATTAATCAAGCTAAGGGGATGTTTGTTTATGCTTATTGTAAATACCATAAGCTCGCAACCTCAACTTTTTGGGCTACTGAAAATATGAAAAGCTCATAACCTCAATTTTTTGGGCTTATTGAAAATATGATATGCTCATAACCTCAAACTTTTTTGGCTTATTTAGCTCATAAACTAAATAACGTCTCTTACTAGATCTTGTTTTCAGGTTTGAGCCTTTGATAATTACTGTCTGAGTGTAAGAATGTTGTTAGTTCTATAAAGTTGGTGTCTTTCAGAAGAATCAAACATACGCTCTCCTACTAAAGAAGCCGTATGACCCAAACGTTGGGATGGAGTGCTTGCAAAGTCAACCAACTGCAGATGACCCGACACTGAACCTATAAGCCATTAATCATTTCTCCTGGCATGCCTTCCAACGCCTCCAAAACCACCAAACACAAGAATTGATTTGGGACTTTTTTGTAGTTTCTTCAAGTGTACAGGCTGAATGACCCCACAAATAAAGCTTCTCAACTGGTTCACCGGTAATCACACTATCAGTTTTATGGCAAGACTAAGTTCAGGAACACCTAAAAAACAACCAAAATCATTATGAAGTTCATAAGTGATATCATCTTATAAGGAAAGTGCCCTATAACTATACATAAAGATACATGTTTCTATTGTTTTGCTAAATAATGAGGACTTCGGAATATGATGAAACTTGACTATTAGTTATATGATCTTATAACTAGCCATCTATAGCATCAAAACGTTCACTCGCCATATAAAACCAACACGGGTCACATGCTCATATAGTAGTACCTTTCAGTAAGTTTGTCATTGCTGTCTACACTAAAACCGATCAACTCACATCAGTTTTGAGCTGTAGGATCTAGCAAACCTTTTTACAAGATAAATAAGGCTAATAAACATATGGATAGTTTAATTACACCGACCGGCATTCTATACGTGTTTTAAATAAATAGACATCACATATCAGCACAGAATGACAAGCTTACAGTTACTATGTCATCTTTAGACTCCTTTGTAAGTGGAATATCTTCCAATCCGCTACTAATCTCCTCCTGATTCAAGTCTCAAAATCCATTTAAGAAATTTCAAGATCCGAAGGTATATTTTTAGGCATGCAACCCCGTCATGTTTTATACTGTAACTGTTATAAAAGTCTGAACTTGATGTGATTTTGCATGTTACGATTGGGATGTATCTGTAGAACATATGCTCCTCATATTCGCTATATGGTAGTAGACATAAAATGTGAACAGACAGAATCATCCAGTATTAAAGTTAAAAAGAAAGCTAGAGGTACTTGGGTTTTATATATGCTCATATTGGAACTGTTCAAGATTTGATTTTTCCTACTGAGTCGCAAAAACCTACCTTTTTAATCTTGCCAAAAACCCAGAAAAACCCATGTTTTCAAATGGGTTAACTCAGTCTGAAAGGGAGAAAAATCCATATTACCAACTGGTCAACTCGGTCTCGAGATCATGATAATGTTGTTTCCAATCTTGTTTTCAGGTTTAAGCCTTTTTTGATTATTGCTCGGTTGAATTACCGGGTTTTTGTTTAAGCTTATGTTATGAGCTTATGTTTTGGTAGTGTCATTTTTCCATCTTATTTAGATACTTTTCGGCTTAGGTGTGTTTGAACTTTGAATTACAAACAAAACATCAAGCAAAAATTATTAAAAATAGTCATGATACTGTTTTGGTCATCGTCTGCGTGACTACGTTGTTCGCTACATAATGATAACTCAAAACTGAATCTCATTCAAGTACGACGCCTTCTGCTACCCATTATATGTAACTCCAACTTTACATTCAGTGTTGCGAAAGTAGCTCGAGACTTGGACCTTAACGATCCTATATTATCTGTTGCCATCTCATTTTCTGGTCCCAAAATCAGATACTCACACCGACCATCATCTCTTTGATCTTCTTTTGGACCCTGGTCCAGAAGCATGCTGAACCGGCATCATAGCCATCTTGAATGCCTTGGTTCAATTGGGCGTCTTTTAAATTTACTGATGCATCGAGATGTATATAGCCTGTGATAGGCATATGGAAGAGATTAATAAGAAAGAATATATTGTCCCACATGGTTAGATAAGCCAAACTTAAAGTAGTATATAAATTAGAGAGTTTTTCATAACTACTAAGAATTTAAGGTTATGACTCAAACATTATTGGGTTTGAGCTGCACGTTTATCTTCTTTTTTAAAAGATTTTGCTGATTTTCGTTTATCCTAAACTTCTGCAGGCGTGAGTCCAGCGATACTTATATGGGCAAACTCAGGTATAAAGCACGATAAGATCACAAACATCTTCCTTCTATACTTATGAATAGCAACCGAAATTTGCGCTTCTTGATCCAACAAAAACCCTTTTAGTTTTTTTTATGAACAATTTAAGCAACTCATATAGACTCTTGACTTAATATTTGCACAATTTAGAAAAAAATGCGATTACATTCTTTTCTTGGTTATCAGATGGGAGCGGTTAGGGGACATTGTCGTTCTTGAGAGCCTTGGTTCCATTGGGCGTCTTTTAAATTTACCTGACGCATCGAGATCCATATAGCGAGTGATAGGCATATGGAAGAGATTAATGAGAAAGAAGATATGGATAATGCTAAGGTGAGTCATCGATTAGCAAATTAAGGAAGTATGTGCTAGACCACTCAGCCGTTTAAGTATATAGTAATGAGAAATAACTTTTTTAACCATATGTATCACTTGAAGAGAGTTTTTCATAACAATTAAGCTTCAAGCTTGTGGTCTAAACATTGTTTCGTTTAAGCTACACGTTTATGAACTTTTAAAAATGACTTTTCACACGTTTATGAGTTTTCAAAAATGATTTTACTGATTGTCGTTTTTTTTTGCTGTATCAAACAAAACACATATATGTTCCAAAAAAAGCTTCTGCAGTTGTATGTATATGACGAGTATATGACCATGTGCATTCGGAGCTTAGAGTAAGCCGATAGCTTATCAGGCTTTCTAGACACCAAGGAAGCAGAAACAAGACAACAACCTTTCAGCCACCACCTTAAAGTATCCGTATCTTCAGACCTTTCTCAACAAGCATGGTCCTTTGTTGCATCACCCCCTATCATTTCACCAACAAATTCACTTTTCGTTAGCCCACCGATTTCAAGCACACTCCATACTTAATTCACCTACATTGGCTCGGCTCACAAGCGTGCAAGTCCCGCGATAGTTATATTGGCTAACTCATGTATAAAGTACGATAAGATCAAAAACATCATTATATACTTATGAATAGCATCAGAAATTTGCACTTTTTGACCCAACAAAAATCCTTTTACTTTTTTTATGAACAATTTAAGGGACTCGTATATAGAGACTCTGACTCAATATTTGCACAATTCTAAAAAATATGCGATTACATTTTTTTCTTGGTTATTAGATTGGAGCGGTTAGGGGACATTGTCGTTCTTCCCATGACGTCTTTCAAGGACTCGGTTTGGGACTCGCTAAGGAGCTTTGGTTGAGTGTTGTTGAATCACTCGGTGCTAGTCACCTGCCTAGACAAGTAAGCTAACATTCTGAAACTTTACTACGTTACACAACGACATTTCGTGAAACATTTGTATTGCAGGAGCAAGGGTGGTATGTTGCACGTGCATCGGTGCATGGCAACATGAAATAGAAGAAGATTCATGGACAGAACAAGTCTCAAAATCCATAAAAAAAATCAAGATCCGAAGGTATAACGCTTAAAAGGTTCTGAACTTGATGTTATATATAAGGTAAGGTGACACTTAATGATCCTATATTATCTGTTGCCATCTCATTTTCTGGTCCCAAAATCACATACTCACACCGACCACTATCTCTTTGATCTTCTTGTGGACTCTGGTCGAGAAGCATGCTGGTTCAACCCGAAACACAGAGTTCCAAACATCAATGCTACTTCTGTGATACCCCAATACTTCACTAGTTACAAATCCTGTTTTTAAGCAAACTTCATGTCTATTGCTGTTTCTAGAGGCCAAACCTGCATTATAGCCATCTTGTAAGCCTTGGTTCAATTGGGTGTCTTCTTTATTTAATGACGCATCGAGATCCTTATAGCATGTGATAGGCGTATGAAAGAGGTTAATGAGAAAGAAGATATGGATAATGCTAAGGTGAGTCATTCACAATTAGCGAATTAAGGAAAATGACCACTCAGCCGTTTTCTATAACGTCTTTTAGAACAATGATCCTTATAGTATTTAGTAATGAGAAACAACTTTGGACACATTTAACCATATGTATCAACTAGTTTGTGTTTAATTTATGTGTTTTGTATATTGTCCCACATCGTTAGATAAGTCAAACTTATAGTAGTATATAAGTTAGAGAGTTTTTCATAACAACTAAAAACGTGTTCGTGTACTTAAAACATTGTTTGGTTTGAACTACACGTTTACGAGTTTTCAAAAATGATTTTGCTTACTATCATTTTTTTTGCTGTATCAAACAAAACACATATATGTTCAAAAAAAAACTTCTGCGCAGGGGTGCGAGTCCAGTGATACTTATATAAGGCAAACTCAGGTATAAAGCACGATAAGATCATAAAACATCTTCCTTCTATACTTATGAATAGCAACAGAAATTTGCTCTTGTTGACCCAACAAAAATCCTTTTAGTTGATTATGAACAATTTAAGTGACTCATATATAGACTCTGACTCAATATTTGCACAATTAAACGCGATTAAATTTTATGATTGGTTATCATATGAGAGCGGTTAGGGGACATTGTCGTTCTTCCCATGAGGTCTTTAAAAGACTCAGTTTGGGACTCGCTACGGAAAGAGCTTTGGTTGAGTGTTGCTGAATCACTCGGTGCTAGTCGCCTGTCTAGACAAGTAAGCTAACATTAACTTACTATGTTACAAAATATTATAAAACGACCAATGAAACTTGAGTTTGTTAGGGCAGGATGGCTAACAATAACTTTACTATGTTACAAAATACTATGTTATAAAACATTATACTACATAACAAAAGTTTTATAAAGAACATTCTCTTAAAAAAGTTATATAAAGAATATTCTCTTAAAAAAGTAGAATTTCCTCAATCTCAACCATCCATTCGAATCTTATCTAATAGTCTATATTAATCTTTTTAAATTTAATTAAAAAAACCACTTTCATCTATTTCTTAAAAATTAAATATCTCTCAAACCGTTAATCGTTACGAAAAAGTAATTATACCATCACGACGGGAATTAAATTATCTTTCTATAAATAGACATTTCTATATACTTTCAGCAAAAGAAAAAAATTAAAATCACAGGTGATTCTCGAAAAATTACATGTGATTTTCGAAACTCACGTTTGATTTATTATTTAAAAAATCCTATTTGAATTTATAATATCACATGCGATTTATGAAAATCACGTGTAATTTTTTTAGCGAGAATTTCAACATTGTAAAATCATTATACGTATATGAAAATAACCGTCTATTAAATGACAAAATATTTTCGTCATTACTTTAAAATCACATGTGATTTTCACACGTATCTTGTGTAATCACATGTGATTTTTTTATTTTACGTTTGACATATTTATATTCCTCAAACCTAAAGCGCTAGAGCAACTCAATAGAGTCCAACCGTTATGAATAGTAGCGTTATGATATATAATTCCACAAATGTGGTTTTTAAAAAATTATATTTCAATTAGAAAAGGATAGCGACGCACCTTACTACTCGTTTGTCTCAAGTAAATATAATAAAAGTTATTAAAAAACTAAAAAATAAAACAAAAATCACATGTAATTATGTTAATATATTAAAATATTTGTTGTCATCTATATAAGATATATAGAATAAATTGGCTTCTGAATTACATATGATTTTGTTTGAATCACATGTAATTTTGCTTGAATTACATCTGATTTAGTAATAATTACATCTGATTTTACTTGCATTACATGTGATTCAATCATTTCAAAACTTTAACTTTTCTAACAAACCAAGATGAATTACATGTGATTCTGTTTTAATCACATGTAATTTTGTTTATATGTTAAAGTGTCTGTTGTCATTTATGTAAGATATATAAAATAAATTGGCTTTTGAAGTACATGTAATTTTATTTGAATCACATGTAATTTTTCTTGAGTCACATATAATTCGATGATAATTACATCTGATTTTGCTTCCATTACTTGTGATTCAAACATTTAAAAACTTTAACATATTCAAACCAGCTCACTTCAAATATATCACATGTGATTTTCTTTGAATCACATGTAATTCTGACACTCTAATGTTTCAAGTAAAGTTAGATATTTTCAACAATGTTCGTATCTTTTTAGCTCCACTTCAAGTGATTTTTCTTTCATTCTTTTATCATCCTCCTTTCACATCACATTTGTCTCCAGACCGTGACAGTTTTTACATGAGAACTTCTTCGCATTCGGCAAATAGGATCATATAACAACATAAAAAATAAGAACTAGTTTTTCATATTTGTTTTATGTATAAATCACATATGATTTGTACGAATCACATGTGATTTATTAGAATCACACGTGATTCAAACAAATCACATGTGATATTTTAATAAAAATCACACGTGATTTTTACAAATCACAAGTGATTTATTAAAATCATAAATAATTTAATTTTTTTTCACAAAAAGACAAAACTAAATCACATATGATTACTTTTTAATTCATTCAAATTTGAACACATTATGATTATTTTTTCATAAAAAGATAAAACTAAATCACACATGAACACACTAGTCACGCGCAGTTTTTGTGTGCTCCAAAAACGTTTTCTGACGGACCTTCATCTTATTCACTGTCAACAAGCTCATCTCCGGCCTGTAAAAAGTTAAGAATAATAGCTCCGACGTTGGCATTTTTTTCTTGAAATCTTTGTTTCCGTCAGTCAAACATATCATTATGTCCTTTACATATATCTATATTAAAAACCTGTAGAAATTCATTCACATTACTACATAACATTCATATTGCATCATCACGGAAGAATCCATACAAGCAACTCCCTGTTATAAATACTTGCACAAAAGTATTTTAAATAATGTTTTGACCTTTAATGGTCAAACATTGACCGGTCACAAAAGCTACATTTAAGCTTTGCATTTACAGCAAAAGACTTCACTAATAGAAGTTCAAATTTATAACCTTCTCGTGCAACATTTCATTCTATCCATTTTATTCTCATCTCAACCAACTACATTCTCGAGCCACATGACCTCCTTTTTCCGCACCGGTAACATCCATTTGAACCATAACACATTCACCCACATGGCTACAACCGCAATTAGTACATATATCTGGATCGATCTGTTTCTTGTTACCAGTTATGATTTACGGTGACCGATTGTGATTTCTGACGAGTTTTTTGTTCTTCCGATGAATGATCTATTTGTGATTTCTGATGATGGATCGCGATTTTTATCAGTTTTTAGGTAAATGGAATGTGATTCATGATGATTGGTGACGTTTTACGGTCATTTTTGAATTACATTGTTAGAATGAAGTGAGTCGATGGTTGTTTTATTTCCAATTGATGATTGTGTTACACGATGTGTGTTTTTCTTTAGAAAGAGAACATAAAATATTAGTGAGGTGATATTTAGAATTTATTCAGGGTTTAATAGTAGCCTTTGGATGGAAGAGAATTCAAAGGTCCAGATCTGCTCCTTTGTTCTTTAAAAAGAGTGTGATATACCAGGATCTCACCTCTACACTACATAGTTGTAATTGATGTTAGGAATTGTAATTTAATTACATTACAAGGATGTTTGGTTCACATAAGTAGCCGAATTGTAATTCACTTTACATTACGTTGACTATTTGGTTTGCGTTGTAATTTTAATTCATACATTACAATTACATCTATTGAGGGAATTCAGATTAGAAACGAAGTTAGATGGAAAGCTTTGAATTACGTTGTAATTCAGTATTTTTATACTTTAAAACACTGTATTTATAATTAATAATAATAATAATAATAATTAAAATTTATTATTAAATTTTTTTATTATTATTAAAATTATTATTACGGAGTATTATTTATTAATAAAATAGTTATTATTATATTAATTAAATATTTATATCATAGCCTTAGTAAAATAATTATTATATTAATATAAAATTATTAATATAAATATGTTAATATAAAAATATTAATAAAACAATTATTAGAAAATATATAATATTAAATAAATACAAAAAAATATTAAAAGAAAAATATAAAACTAATATAATATTTAAAAATTATTAAAATAGTAATATTAAAAAATATTAATTAAATAATTATCATAAATATTTTGAAAAATAACTAATTAAATTATTATCTTTAAAATTATTACTATTAATAAAAACGATATTTTCATATTATTAATATGTTAATATAATAACTATTAACAAAATAATTAATATAAACAAATATTAAATATTAATTTTATTGTTATTAATTAATTATTATTAAAAAATAATAAAAGTTAATATAAATAAATATTATTTTCATTATTATTTTCACTATAATATTATTTACATATTATTTTATTACTGATAATTTATTTTATTATTTAGTATTTATTATATACTATTATATATTATTATATATTATTTATTATTAAATATTATTAACAATTTTATTAAATATTATAATAATATTTTTGAATTACTATTAAATAATTTATTATTATATTTTTTGTTATTATTATTTATCATATTTATTATTTATTATTATTATTATGATTATTATAATTTTTTGTTTTTATTATTAATATTATATTTTTATTTATTGTTTTACTATTATTATTATTACTTTTTTTTATAAATATTGTTATTTAAGTTTGAAAAAAAATAAAAAAACAAATTACATTACGTCGGTAACCAATCAAACACATTGATAAAATATATCAATTACAATTACAATTCAGTCAAATTACAATTCCTTTCACCAAAGTAAAATTCCTTAAAGGCCCTGTATGGTTCACCATAATTCGACGTAATTGGATGTAATTGTGATTTGTTTATGTTAGGTAGGCTGTTTGGTTGACATAAATGAATGAAATTGTGTTTTACTTTACATTACGTAGGTTGTTTGGTTTGCGTTGTAATTGTAATTCAGGCATTTCAATTATGTCCATGAAGGGAGTTCATATTACATAGAAAATTAGATGGAAAGTTTTGAATTACGTTGCAATTCTACATTTTTGTACTTAAAACTTAAGTTTTTATAATTAATAACAATAATAATAATTATTAATAATAATTATTATTAGTTATTATTTTTATTTTGTTAAAAAAAAACTTTATTATATTAATAAAATATTTAGTTATTAATAAAATAGTTATTATTATATTAATATAATATTTAAGTAATAATATTAATAAAATTATTATTATTATATTAAGAAAATAATAAAAATTTCGTATTATTAAATAAATAAATAACTATTTTTAATAGAATAATTATTAAATTACTATTCTTGAAAATTAATATTACATTAGCAATATATTAAAGAAAATTAATACAAAATATTTATTAATTAAATAATCATTAGAATAATTATAAAAAAACTTAAAAAATTAATTTCTAACTATATTATTATGATTTTTTTCAATTATTATTATATCATTTCATTAGAATAATAGTAATTAAAAAGTTAACGGGAGCCGATTATGATTAGAATTATTATTCTTAATAAAAAATATAGTTTTATATTATTAATATATTAATACAATAATTATTGATAAAATAATCAATATAAAAAATAATAAATAATAAAAAATATTATATTTATTGCTGTAAATTAATTACTGTAAAAAATAAAAATTATAAATAAATATTTATTATTATTGTTATTACTATCATATTATGTACATGTTAAATAATAATACTGATAATAATACTAAATAAATATAAAAATAATTAATATTATTATTATTGTTTATTATTATTATTATTTGTTTAAATATTATTAATAATAATAATTATTATTAATAGTATCTTCAATATCTAACAATTAACTCATGTTTGACACGTTTACATTGTGCAGCATGCCCTCAACCACTACACGTCCTGATGCAAAACCAGTCATCCCAATTTGCGTCAAGAGAGATGAACTGCGAGATCCACACATACATCAAGTCCTCCATTCTAAGTTTTTTTAAATAAATTTAAGTTACATTACATTGGTAACCAACCAAACACAGTGATAGAACATATGAATTACAATTCTAACACATTTTACACCTCTTTCAGTTACAGTTCATTCAAATTATAATTGCATTCGAATTGCAATTCCTATCATCAATTACAATTAATTTCAAAATATAATGCGAATCAAACGCTCACTTATGTTTTTAAGTATAAAAATATAAAATTATAACGTAATTCAAAACATTTAATTATCATCTAACTTCACATATAATCTGAATTCCCTCCATGAATATAATTGTAATGTCTAAATTACAATCATAACGCAAACCATAAAAAAAGATAATCTTACTATATTATAAAGCCATTTAAGACTTTTGTAACAAACTTTTGAAATGCTTAATTTTCAGATTTTTTTACACAAATCATCTTACTATATTATAAAGTTATTTAAGATTTTTGCAACAAACTTCTGAAATGCTGAATTTTCATATTGTTTTACTTAATATACAAATCAAGTTGTTTAATATCTTCCTCATATTATATACCAATAACCTTTAGTAACATTTTTTTATTATAATTTTTTTAACAAACTATTAATATAACATTTTTAATTTCAAACTGAAATACCTTTTTATCTATTTATTATTTTCATAATTTAAATTAATTTAAATCCACCATATTTTTTAAAATTTTGTGATTTTTAATTTAGTATCTATTTTAATAAAAATATATAATTTTTAGTTTTTTTTAACTTATAGTGGGTTTATTTTGATTTAAGTTTTTTATTACTTTAAATTAAATTAATGTGATTACGAACTTTTGATAGGTAAGACCAGTGTTTTAAAAACCGGTTTGACCCGGCCGGTTCAATCGGTTGAACCGGGAACCGGAATGATGACCGGTCCGTTGTGAGCCGGATTTCGACTGTAACTCGAACCGGATTGAACCGCCGGGTTTTGATCGTCCCGGTTAACCCGTTGACCGGAAACCGGCTGGTTCAAAAAAAAAAGAAAAAAAAGATCCAAAATCAGATTATGTAATTAAACAAGATCGACGTGTAGTTGAGATCGATCCATTTAACTTTCAATTTCTTGGATGTTAGCTTGATGAGGACAGTTTTAATAGATGAACCTGAAGATCTGTTGTTAAATCCTTGTTTTTTGGGTTCTTGTTTTGTTTGAGGCTATCTTTGATGGCTTTTGTTTAAGGCTATGTTTGATGGGATCTTTGTGTTCTGGGTTCTTGTTTTGTTTAAGATGTTTGACGGTACTTATTATACAAAGATATGATGATTGATATACAAAAATAAGGCAATGTTTGATGGGTTTTTTGTTTGTATTGGGAATGACAGAAGAATAAGGCAAAGTTTTTAAGTGATGTGTTGTTATCTATCACCTGTACATATATATATTAATACTTATTACTGTTTTACGAAGTGATTCTCTTTTTTTTGTTATTTTTTGTGGGTTTGGCGGGAAAAAAAACTTAACATGTGTCTCTGGAAAATGTTTATGCCACGTATTATTTCCACCACCGACCCATCAAATAAAAATCCCACCCTCATTATTTTCACCCATTGATTTCTCACAATACCAGAAAACAAAACATTATCACCACCAAAGAATATTGAGATCTTGATTAGAATAAAAAAGATCTTGCATAATTATCATCATAAGAAACGGTTCATCATCAATTCATCACCAGTAGTGATTCAGGTAATATGAATAAAAACCCCAAATCCCCCGGTCCACCACAACCATCTTCTACCACCAGAGAGTCTGAGACCTTCATCATATCGTTTATGGTGCATGTTTAATTTTTTTATAAAAAGTTTTGATATCAATGTCATCAATTGGTTTTATGTGTTGAATCCATTGGATCGTTAGACTCAATGGTTTACACCATTTATCTAGGTTGATTAACATTCTTATGAATTAACATAGCGGAATAGAATGATAATCATGAACAAGATGTTTGACAAAGACGAAAGATTCCCAAAGAGAGTTTGTATTATTTAATTAACACAAACTACTCTAGGTGTGTGTACATTGAATCCCACACCTAGAGATCAAACAATCAGTAGGTTACATTTTGTGTATTGGAAGTAATAAATAAAACCTATGCCTGGTGGTTCCTTTTATAACTTAAGGAACTCAGGGATACATGGAAACTAAATAAAGTATTAATGACTAAATCAAAACTGACTTATTCATTCTTATCCTTTGTTGACCAAATCTTCATACTTATCACTAGCAGTGGGAAGTACACTAGCAGGGGGGAACTTGCTCTAGCAGGGGATAGTACTCCAGCAGGGGGAACTCCAGCAGGGGCTCCAGCAGTGGGAATTCTAGCAGTGATAATGTCCTATTTGGTCTTTCTTGTTTCCATAGTGTTTGACTCATCAACTTTTGACCCAACATTATGGGCACCTACAGGTTTTTTAACAATCCATGGAGGTTTTTTGTGTAGTAACAGGTTTTTATTGGTGTTTGTTTTCTTGGTGGAGTTCTGGGATTTTATCTAATGACAGTTTCTTCACACACAGGTTTCCACTGTTAAAAAAAATACAAACACGGACCATATGATGCCCCTTCAATTCGGTGCTTATTTTTGTCAATGTTTAGGAATGGTTTGCCCAATTTTATTTTATTTTTCTTTTTGCATAAATTTCTTTTCATTCTTGGTTACTATTGTTCTTCACCCTCTTTTCTTACATGTTTGGATTTAGGTGAATAATAATTGGGGTTTTTTTTCAGGTTGTTGTTGGCAGTTAAGGTTATGGTGTTGATGTGTATGGTGGACGGATGGTAGAGTCGACACTTTCTCGATCCAGCAACCTCCACAACCGCAGCCGCCCGTGTTTTGGCATGGCAAATTGTTTAGTTTGCAACCATCACGGGTGGCTGCGTTTTCTGAAGCTGAAACGGGAGGCGTTCTCATTTGTGCTTATTATTGTAATATCAATATTTTACCCTATGTTTTGTCACCAAATTATTTCCGCCTATGTTGATGCTATCCTTATGATTTTGCCCCTTTATATTGTGCCAAATTGTTGCTACATGCTTCGGTTGTCTGCCTTTGTTGTTTGTACTATAGTTGTCTTTCCCTTTGTATTATTAGGGAACAACATAGGCTTTCTGCCTTAGATGCCCAAGGTAGCTTGCCCTGTTTAGATTCTGACTTAGGTGCCAGAGGTGGAAGCCCATATGTAGATGCGGCTGTTGGTCAGGAAATTTTATATGCGCGCTCAGCGTTAGGTCGTACGGCCCTTTTTCCCGGCCAAGGTTTCTCTGATTTTTATGCAGGTGTAGTTGGTAGTAGTGTGTTAGACTTTGCAAACTCACGATTTTGGCCGGCTGAGGTTCGTATAGGTCATATTTTAGCGGATTCTTTGAATGTTTGAGCCCATCCTGTTGTGTTGGATTTTGAAAACTCTGTCGTACGCCCTGACGTTCATGTGATGTCTGCATCTGGTAGACGTCAACATTTTGCCCCAGACGTTGCACGTTTGGATGTGCCCCATAGTTCTTACCGTTCATGGTTCCGTGAACGTGGTAACATTTATACTACAGGTGCTCCACTCATTGTTGCTTTCCTTTTTTTTTGGAAAAGTGCCATCTTTCTTATGTTCGGTTCCTTATTGTTCGTCTCTTTATAAGTGCAGCGTTGTCCACAGCCGCCAATGGCGATGCCATTATGGCAGATTTGGGTTGGCCAACACCATTGTGTATTCGCCCAAACGTTTATGGTGATGCTGGACCAGTGTCATTGCCGACCAGAGCCGGCGACTGTTCCTGTTCTGAGGGTGGAAGCGTTCCAGCTAGAGGTGCTTGCATTATTTGTTCTTTTTTTATAGTATTTATTTTATGTGGCGCTTTATTTTTTTTTTCCGGTGCAGGTTCTACGCCTGGCTCATTTGTCAGCGCCGGTGTCCATATTCCAGTCGCTGTTTGCCCAACCCATGTAACCGGTGTCCGTTCCCTCCTCGGGCCTGCCGCATTTTCCGCCCAAGGTCTCCTTCTTGCTGGCCTAAATTAAATTTCTCATTTGTTTGGTCGTTTTATTGTTGGCCTAAATTAAAGGTTCTCTTTCTTGCTGGCCTAAATTAAAAGTTCTCCTTCTTGCTGGCCTAAATTAAAGGTTCTCCTTCTTGCTGGACTAAATTAAATAACTCATAAGTTCGAACTACCTTCAGTACATTAATAAACAACATCAACACACTTTAGCCACACATATATAGTAGCTATTCTTAACTGTTATGAAAATAACTAACATTAAGCCATTAACAACTTAACTGTGAACACTAATAAATTCAATGATATTTAAAAACTAAACAAACGACAATAACAATAAAAAAAGTGTCAACATCATTGGAACAACATACCAGCTTCAAAAAAAATTAGAGCTTACACTTTGATTGATGCCAAAGTAACCTACATCAAGTCATCAATAAGCCAAAAAAATACCCATAACTAATAAAGCCATCCAATCTCTTCCTTTTTAAAACTAAATAATAATACAACATAACTATATGTAATAAGGAGGGTGTATAAGATGATGCCTAGCAAAGAAACTTAGAGCACAATTAGACCAAGTATTAGAAGAGGGATCATAATAATAGAGCCTGTGCGCTAATAGTGGTATCATCCGACTTGAACGATATAGGAAAGAACACTAATAGTGGTTTCAGCTGGCTTGAACGGTATAGGAAAGAACACTATTTGAGTTATGGGTCAGTTCACCATCACTCCTGCAGTATCAAATAATATGATTTAAAAAAAAAAAAACTTTCAATCATGGAAACCACAACATCAAAAATGTCAAATGTCAAAATCAAAACGTTTTCTAAACCGTTATCCTGTATACACATTATTGCAAATTAGAAACTGTTTGTTTATAGTTTTTTATAATTGGTTCTTAACTTTGTTTTTTTGTAAAAGGTTTCATGCAAGCGAGGTTGTGTCTCATCGGCTGTTAGCACATAAAGGAATGCTCGAAAATGCAACAATGGCGGAGAAAGAGCTATCTGCTGCGCTTGACAAGTGTTGGGTTAGTAAACTTCCGCTTAATGATAGCCCGATATCATAAATACTACGAACAACGCATATCAAGAATTTATAAATGCAGTATCATACACTTTTTAGATTCAAATTATTGTTTACGTTGTATTGATTTGAACGCTGAAAGCCATAGGGAGAAAGATGTCCTTTAGCTCGAAATAGGCCAATAGATTGAAGTTTGAAATTACAAACCATGAGCTTTGCAATCAGTTGGTTACTTGATGAAGTTTCAATGGGTATACCATTAGCGTTAAACTCATAGGTTGTTGCCTATGTGCATCAGTATTTCTTTTAACAGGATATTGCACAATGGATAAAAACGATAAATGAGTAGGTCTAATGCAAAAAATATGATATAATTTGCAGGCCCCGGTTGCTGAATTTGCAGGTCCAGATGTTGACTGCTGGTCTTTTACACAGTCCAGAGGAAATGGTCGGGCTCTTATGGTTGATGCTAGGTCGAGTGACGGTCGTTGGCACTAGCTTATAAGCGATGGGTAATAAGTTAGAGTGAGCACTTTTTGATTCAGTGGCATGCAGGCGTAAATATCACGTCAACCAACCAAGAGAAAGAAACACATATTCCTGCTTCACTTAGAACCACCTAGCAAAAAGGAAAGTAACAACATGAGAACTATTTCAGAAAATAAGAATGTTGCAGTTATTCTTTTTATGATATATTTCATCTGATGCAACACGTCCTTCCATTACTTTAACATTTCTTATAACAGCTTTTAAAGTAAAAGGCTTTGTAGCGGCTTTAGAATGTTTAAATGGATTAGTATTAGGAGACATTTGGTTACCTCTCTTTTCCTGTATTTCTTAGGATTAGTATCGCATGGCAAGGACGTTGAACTGTAGCTGATTGCGTGCGCAACTATTGAACCAAAAAACATATGGCCTCGCAGCGAAGCGCGGGTGTACCATACTTGTTCTATCTAGTACAGTAATATGGATATATGAATGATAATATTTTAGGAAATATAGTGCTACCTAACATCATCTACTTGTCTAGTTGGTATGGAAACTTTCAAACTTATACATTAATTAAAGCGCTTGAAGATATTTTATGAGCTGGAATATATGTGCCTAGTGCTTTGTGAAAACAGAAAATGCGTCGTATGCAAAATGATTATGCGCCTACATGTAACTTATACATTTCATTTCATATCGTGCACCCTTGTTTAGTGCTTGAGGTGCGTTTGTTATACATTTCTGTCTCAATCTAGCCTTTCAACGTCATTATAGCAAAACCCGAAAATGATTTCCGTTTGGGCTTGTAGCGGTAGTGCTAATGACCTTTGATGGTACTTCATTTGTGGTTGACGACCCTAAATTAGAAAGTGTCCCAGAAGTATGTACTTGTACATAAACTTTAGTAGTCCTTGGGTACCATATTCGATCATACTTGTCATTTGCATACCTGAATCAACATTAGGTATGCATAAGTGAGTTAATGAATAGTTATGAATCGGTCGAAAGTCACATAAAGTGTACGTAATTGGAATAATACGGAGTATAACTTTTGAATTGTATTTGACCACAATCACAGGTAAAAAATGTAACCACTATATTAAATAGTAGAGGGACCTGGATGTAATGATTAATTTTGAGAGATCTAATGTTTGAATATATTTTTGTCGCAGGTGTTATTAATTTGAACATCCAATGTCGCTGTAATAAACCTCACAATCTCGATACTTTTTGCTGATAATCATCAAGCAATGAACAAATCCAAGCGACCAAAGCCTCCAGACCTCGAAAATGGTGTCGATTTCATCGGTAACATGCCCGACCCAATTCTTCAGCTCATCCTTCAAGGTCTTCCAAACACCGAAGAAGTTGTTCGAACCAGTCTTTTATCGAGACAATGGAGGTATTTGTGGACTTCTATTCCACGTTTTCCATCTCTAAATATAGATTGTGACCGGCTAAAGACAATGAAGCGCCCACAAGCTAAAAAATTAAAAGACTTTGTGTCTAGGGCTTTAGCTGACAAGACTGTGGATTTGGATAGTTTTCGTTTATCTTGTTCAAGTTACTTTGATGTGTCGACGGTCTGGCAGTTGGTTAACGCTGCTGTAACTCGCAAAGTCAAGAAACTTGACTTGAAGTTTTATCGTGGGGACAAGATCATTGAGTTGCCACATTGTCTGTTAGCGTGTGAGTCATTGGAGTCCTTGAGGTTATATTTGTATGGGTATTCTTATAAGTTCCCTAATTGTAATGGTTCCTTTGCACTTAAAGTTCTCGAGCTCAACAATGTTGGCTCCTGGGACGAAAAGTTCTCAGAAAAACTTCCTAAGGTGTGTCCATTACTTGAGGTGTTACGTTTGATAAATTGTCGATTCAATTTAATAATTCTTCGAATAGCATGTCCGAAACTCAAGACTCTGGTAATTCATGGCCGTAAGAAACAGATCCATCCTATAGGCCTTGTGGTTTCATGCCCAGAACTGGTGCATTTTGAGTGTGTCGGTCTTCCAGTTAAAGATCCTTTCATCTTTAAACAAGTAGACTCCTTAAAGACTGCTGTTATTCTCCCTCAATGTCGCTTTTACAAACAAGATTTATGGAAAATCTTAGCTCGAACATCTCAGGTGGAATCTTTGTCGTTTGACTGTAGTGTAAGTACATATTCTCTTTATGCACGATTATTCATTTTTATCATTTATACGCAATAAGCAATGTAAAGCACCTACCAACTCCCACGTCTCAAATTACTTTTTCATTTCGCATACCTTAATATCTAGTTTTGGTACTTAGTTGAGTTTTTATCCTTTCATAGATTATTCGTGATACATGTGATCCGGAAGGAAATTTTCCTAAATCTCTTCCGAGTCTGAAGACATTGGAACTCACCACAACGTTTGAAGCCTATGATATGTTGCTACTTAGCCGGATCGTCACATGCTCTCCAAATATTGAGTCTATCCATTTGATTATTCAAGAGGTAGGCTTACTCATCTCAGTTAGTAATTTATTCATATTCTACTTGGGATACAAACATGTGAGGAATGACTATCATCGAAATGTTTCTTAAAGTAATTGAGTATTTTGGGTTCTTGTAAACGGGGAATAAGTAATTGAGAATATTATCGGCTCCTTGTAAACCATGAACTTTTTCAACGTTGCCCACTTTTAATTTAAGTGTAGACATCCATATTGAAACAAAACCTTTGGGTTATTTTTTGCAAGCTTTAGTTCTTCGGAAAACATAGTTTGACAAAAAAAAATACTGTTTTCCAAAGAATTCCAAACATAGTTTTTGTTTTTGCAGCTCAAGATGTCTAACTTATACTTTCATTGACTACATAGGTATGTTATGTGAACGGATACCAGAAGTCGAAATATGTTAAAACAATGAGAATCTTGTCACCCTATTTAAAAAGAGCCGAGTTTCTTGGATTTAAAAGGGATAAGTGGAAGCTAAAATTAGCACAGTTACTACTAGAGCACGGAAGTAGATTGGAGAAAATGGTTTTTAGCTGGTTTAACGAAGTTGACTATCATGAAAAGTCAATGGTGACTTTGAATCAAGTGTCAAAATTTCGCAAGGCTTCTTCAAGTGTCGAACTAGGATCTCTTCTAAAAACGGATGGTGATTTTGAAGTTTACCCAAAATCATGTCGATATCCTGTTTAAGTTTATAACCAAGTGTTTACCTATGAACCCTATTTGAATGAGATGTATCAACTTAATCAGATGAATTTTATTCATTTCAGATGCATCTAAATCTACACGATTGAAAGTATATTTTACGATGCGTGAAACTTATGCACGTTTTAGGGCTAGGTGTCATGGTGATCTAACATCATCACGTCAACTCAACGATCTTCTGACTCAGGATCTACTGTATAATTGATTGTGGTCGAGCAGAGAGTAGTGGAAAACTCTGAAACCTTCCCAAGTTGATGCAAGTTTTTCAACGGGTACTGACTCAGAACCAGCTTACATACATCTAGTTGTGCAGCAGCTTCTTTATATTCTCGGTTTGAAGCATAACTTGATGTTGCTCAATGGCGGAGACCGTCACAAGTGCACTTGTAGTCTTGTCCATTAGTAGTATCGATCATGGGTCTCTTCAAAATCGCTACTCTTTGCTTCTGTCCACCCAACAGTTCTATGCCTCGTTCTCCTACCACTGTATCACAGCCTTGATGTAACCCACAAATGAAAAGCATGCGCATTGGCTAATTCAGAAGCCGTCTAGGTTGCTTTACCATCTTTTTTGAACAATTTTAGTGTTAGATCAAGTAGCACAAATGTTTTTTAGCATAACATATTTAGGATAATTTAGGCGCTGAATATACACTTTGTTGCCCGTTCATCACGATTCTGACCCCTTTCTAATGTACTATTTTAATTTGACCCATTAGGAGCTAGAACACAATATTAGCACATATCACATCGTTTCTTTAGATCTAATTTTTTTCGGAAGAAAATTTATGATATACGACACACAAGCTCCACCCTCTGGAGCCCTTGCCCCTACGCCAGCCGATCTAGCAGAAGGTTCCAAGAAAGTCTCACCAAAAGTTCCAAATGGAAATTACAGCGTTGCACATATCACCTATGAGCTTAACGTGCTTGGTACACGCCTACACGGGGCCCACGTAGGATGCACTGCATCATGTATTCGATTCCCACCTCAGCGCTCGAGCCACGTGGCTCTCTGTGCCAGGTCAGCCAAAGGACCTCCTTCCTCCCCGCTCACTTGAAGACTCTTTCCTTAGCATTTCCTTCTCCAACACCGAATTCAGCTGCTCGAGGTTTTCTGAAATTGTTGGCGCTGCCATATTGCGTGATGTTTATAAAAATGAAAAGTCAAAAATGCCCTTGGTGCTCAGAAACAAGGCGTCTAGGTGGCATGAACAGTTTCAATGTTGGTGTTTATTAGCCTTATTTATCTTGTTAATAGGCTTGCTAGATCCTGTAGCTCAAAACTTATGTGAGTTGATCGATTTTAGTGTAGACAACAATGACAAACTTACTGTAAGGTACTACTATATAAGCATATGACCCGTGTTGGTTTTATAAGGCGAGTGAACATATTGATCTTACTAATCATATTACTTTTTGCAACGAATTGATGCTATTTGACTACGGTAGTCTATGTGTTTTGTTTTAGTTGAAGAGAGCTGATTTAAAAGCCCTATGTGTTCAAAATTAAGTGGGAGATGATATTGTCCCACATCGTTAGATTTGCCAAACTTATAGTAGTATATAAGTTAGAGAGTTATTTATAATAGTTAATCATTTACACCTGTAGACCAAATATTGTTTGATTTGAGCTACACGTTTATATGTTTTCAAAAATGATTTTGATTTTTTTTTAACAAAACACATATATGTTCCAAAAAAAACTTCTGCAGGCGCGTGCAGCGATACTTCTCCAGCTACACGTAATATATAAGTTAAAGAGTTTTTCATAACAATTAAGACATAAATTGGTATCTCAAACATTATTCGGTTTGAGCTACACGTTTATGAGCAAAATGATTTTGCTGATTGTTGTTCTTTTTGTTTTTTTTTTGCTGTATCAAACAAAACACATATATGTTCCAAAAAAAACTTCTCCAGCTGTATGTATATGAGTATATGACCATGTACATTCGGAGCTGATAGCTTATCAGGCTTTCTAGACACCAAGGAAGCAGAAGCAAGACAACAACCGTTTCAGCCACCACCTTAGATTGTCCGTATCTTCAGACCTTTCTCAGCAAGCATGGTCCTTTGTTGACTGCTATGTTGACTTTCCCCAAATGACCCGTATCAGTCTGCGTGTAATGATCTTAGATTTGGTCTTTATAACTGAAAACATGTTTCATAACTTGTTGTCTACTTTACCTTACTTGAGAAGATTACACTTTTGTTTTGTGCGGGCTTGGAGAATGTTAAAGTTGAAAACCTTCTTCGTCTTAGCGAATTAGGAATTTATCGCTGGAAGAGGATGATCTTTGCGAGTTCAATAACGTACCTAGTCTGTTCTTCTTTCGTAATTCTGGCGCTGCGTTTTCTTTGAGGAAGCCTATACCGTTTCAAATAGATAATTTAGCAAGCGTGACACACTTATATATAGAGAACGTGACTATAGACAGTTCGTTATTTAGCACAGTCGGATCAAAGTTTTCTGTACTCGAGAGTCTGATCCTTGGAATCCATTATTGGGAGGATGAAAACATGGTTATCTCTAGTGTTTCGCTCAAGTGGTTGGCCCTAGAACTATATCAAACCGGCCGGTGATCAATGTACAAGTTAATGCTCCAAGATTACTTTCTTTCGTCTGTACTGGTAATATACCTGGTCTCCTTTTTCGTACCCCTCCTCCCGAGCAAGTTAAGCTTACTTTCGATCAATCGGAAAATTTGGGTCATTCGTACTTTCTCAAGATGAGGGAAGCACTCAATTTATCTAGCAAGTTTGACATCAACATAGGAAGTGATAACCTTGATTCAGTAGGAGTGGTGCGTTTGAAGAACATTAACGTTGATGATCTCAAGGTCATGTTACCGGTTGGAGACGTTCAACTTACACTTGAAACACCATTAGATAAACGTGTGTGGAAGAAGTCGCGATTTTTTGATGCATTATTCTTGATTTTCCATCCGAGTTACATAAGGTCCTCTTACCAGGTGATAAGGAAGATGATGGAAGTAAAAAAGACTCATCTAAAAGAAGTTCTATCGAAAACTAATTTGTTTTCGACAATAGAACATTTGCAATATTTCATATGTAGTAGTTTATGTGTTTTGTTTTAGTTGAAGAGAGCTGATTTAAAAGCTCTATGTGTCCATGATTAAGTGGCAGATGATTGTCCCACATCGTTAGATAAGTCAAACTTATAGTAATATATAAGGTTGAGAGTTTTTCATAACAACTAACGTCATGGATAGTAGTTCAAACATTGTTCGGTTTGAAATGCTCATTTATGATTTTTCACACGTTTAAGTTTTCAAAAATGATTTTGCTGATTGTCGTTTCTCTTTCTTTCTTTGTTTTTTTTTTATATTTTTTTTTGGCTGTATCAAACAAAACACATATATGTTCCAAAAAAGAACTACTGCAGCTGTATGTATATGAGTATATGACCATGTAAATACGGAGCTTAGAGTAAGCTGATAGCTTATCAGGCTTTCTAGACACCAAGGAAGCACAAGCAAGAAAACAACCGTTTCAGCCACCACCTTAAAGTGTCCGTATCTTCAAACCTTTCTCAGCAAGCATGGTTGCATTATCCCACCAACATTTCACCAACAAATTCACTTTTCGTCAGCCCACCAATTTCAAGCATCTGTGTAGAACTTTCAGCTTATGGCTGCCCAACCGCCACCGGAAGTGGTGGCGGCACCGTCATCATCTGCAGGAACTACTCAGCAAAGTAACTCGGGGCACGACAAAGTGATACTGCAATAGAAACATGCACCTTTATGTGTAGTTATAGGGAACTTTCCTTATAAGATGATATTAGTTATTAATTTATATTGGCTGTTTTTTAGGAGTTCCTGAGAAGCTTTACCTCTAGGGTCATTCAGCCTGTACAGTTGAAACTACAAGTCTCAAATCAATATCTGTAAACTTGTATTTGGTGGTTTTGGAGGCGTTGGAAGGCATGCAAGGAGAAATGATTCATGGCTTATAGATTCTGTGTCGGGTCAACTACAGTTGGTTGATTTTGCAAGCACTCCATCCCCACATTTAGCTCATACGGCTTCTTTAGTAGGAGAGCAGATCCGGGGAATGCACTGAACGATTTTTGGGTGCTTAATACAACAAATAACGAATGGAAGCAGCTCCAGTGTAACGGGGCGAATTTCATCAAAGGTTAAACATGCATAATGATCTTAATCTTCTTTAATGTTGTACAGTTATCGGCATGCAGCAGCGGTTATAGGATCAAACATATATATGATTTCGGTGGGATTCACAATGGCGGCATCTCTACAACAATATATACGCTTGATAAGTGCTCCAGGGGCAAAACGTTATCTCATCATTCCCACACATTGGTAGCTTACAATTCTCAATTATATATGTTTGGAGAATACGATGGTGCAAAACCATTAGGCGATCTTTACAGTTTTGACATTCAATCATCCACATGGAAGAAAGAAAAATGACAGGAAGTATACCTTACACAAGATTCTCCCACACGATGTTTGTGTATAAAAACTATATTAGTGTCTTGGGAGGTTTTCCTATCAAACAACACTATCAAGAAACTATATGGAAGTGGATCGAGTTGGAATCTGTTTGTGAAGACCTTTTTGTATGGAAGTGGATCGAGTTGGAATCTATTGGTGAAGACCTTTTTGTTCGTTGCACGACTAGTACTTTAGGTGATGATCTTGTTATGTGAGATGAGACATTGTCCCACATCGTTAGATAAGCCAAACTTATTGTAGTATATAGGTTAGAGAGTTTTTCATAACAATTGAACTAATCTGCGTGTACTTTAAAAATTCTTTGGTTTAAGCTACACGTTTATGAGTTTTCAAAAATGATTTTAGTGATTGTAGTTTCACTCTCTCTTTTTTTTTTGCTGTATCAAACAAAACACATATATGTTCCAAAAAAACTTGTGTAGTTGTATGTATATGAGTATATGACCATGTACATTAGGAGCTTAGAGTAAGCTGATAGCTTATCAGGCTTTCTAGACACCAAGGAAGCAGAAGCAAGACGACAACCGTTTCAGCCACCACCTTAAGGTGTCCGTATCTTCAGACCTTTATCAGCAAGCATGGTCCTTTGTTGCATCACCCGATGTCGTTTCACCAACAAATTCACTTTTCTCCAGCCTACCAATTTCAAGCACACTCCATACTTAAGTCACCTACATTGGCTCGGGTCAAAGGCGCGAGAGTCCAGCGATACTTTATTGGCAAACTCAGGTATAAAGCACGATAAGATCACAAACATCTTCCTTCTACACTTATGAATAGCAAAAATTTGCGCTTGTTGACCCAACAAAAATCCTTTTAGTTTTTTACGAACAATTCAAGTGTCAGATCAAGTAGCACAAATGTTTTTTATTTATGGAAATACAGTTTTTGCCTGTTCATCATGATTCTGACCCGTTTCAATATTACTATTTTTTATTTGACCCATTAGGAGCTAGAACACAATATTACAGCATTGCACATATTACCAATGAGCTTAATCGGTTGTTTCATATCTAATTTTCTCGGAACAGAATTTATGATATATATGAGTATGACACACAAGCTCCACCGTATGGAGTCCTTGCCCCTCCACCAGGCCGATCGAGTAGATGGTTCCAAGAAAGTCTCACCAAAAGTTCCAAATGGACATTACAGCGTTGCACATATCACCTATGAGCTTAATGTGCTTGGTACACGCCTACACGGGGCCCACGTAGGATGCACTGCATCATGCATTCGATTCCCACCTCAGCACTCGAGCCACGTGGCTCTATGTGCAGGGTCAGCCATAGGACCTCCTTCCTCCCCGCTCACTTGAAAACTCTTTCGTTAGCATTTCCTTTTCCAACATCGAATTCAGCTGCTCGAGGTTTTCTGAAATTGTTGGCGTTGCCATATCGCGTGATGTTTATAAAAATGAAAAGTCAAAAGTGCCCTTGGTGCTCAGAAACAAGGCGTCTAGGAGGCATCGTTTATGTGTTTTGTTTTAGTTGAAGAGAGTTGATTTAAAAGCCCTATGTGTCCAAAATTAAGTGGGAGATGATATTGTCCCACATCGTTAGATAAACCAAACTTATAGTCGTATATAACTTAGAGAGTTTTTCATAACATTAAGTCTGTAGGTTAAACGTTGTTTCATTTGAGCTACAAGCTTATGAGCTTTTTAAGAAGATATTGCTATTTTCTTTTTAAACAAAATACATATATGCTCCAAAAAAACTTCTACAGTTGTATGTATATGAGTATATGACCATCAAAACCATGTACATTGAGCTTAGAGTAAGCTGATAGCTTATCAGGCTTTCTAGACACCAAGGAAGCAGAAGCAAGAGAACAACCATTCAGCCACCACCTTAAAGTGTCCGTATCTTCATACCTTTCTCAGCAAGCATGGTCCTTTGTTGCATCACGTGCCTATCATTTCACCAACAAATTGACTTTTCGTTAGCCCACCGATTTCAAGCACACTCCATACTAAATTCACCTACATTGGCTTGGCTCACAGGCGTGCAAGTCCAGCGATACTTATTTTGGCAAACTCAGGTATAAAGCACGATTAGATATACTTATGAATAGCAACGGAAATTTGTGCTTGTTGACCTAACAAAAACCCTTTTAGTTTTTTTATGAACAATTTAAGTGACTCATATATAGACTCTGACTCAATATTTGCACAATTTAGAAAAAAACTCGATTAAATTTTTTTCTTGGCGGTTAGGGGACATTGTCGTTCTTCCCATGATGTCTTTTAAGGACTCAGTTTGGGACTCGCTACCAAAGGAGCTTTGGTTGAGTGTTGCTGAATCACTCGGTGCTAGTCACCTGCCTAGACAAGTAAGCTAACATTCTGAAACTTTAGGCGCTGGAAATACACTTTGTTGTCCGTTCATCATGATTCTAACCACTTTCAATTTTACAGCATTTCACATATCACCTATGAGCTTAATGGTTTCTTTCAAATCAAATTTTCTCGGAATAAAATTTATGATATACGACACACAAGCTCCACCGTCTGGAACCCTTGCCCCTGCACGAGGCTGATCTAGCAGATGGTTCCAAAAAAGTCTCACCTAAAGTTCCAAATGGAAATTACAGCATTGCACATATCACCTATAAGCTTAACGTGCTTGGTACATGCCTACACGGGGCCCCGTAGGATGCACTGCATCATGCATTCGATTCCCAACTTACCACTCGAGCCAGGTGGCTATCAGCCAAAGGACCTCCTTAGGTGGGAGATGAGATATTTTCCCACATCATTTGATAAACAAAACTTATAGTAGTATATAACTTTGAGAGTTTTTTATAACAATTAAGTAAATATAAGTTTTTTCCAAAAAGAACTTCTGCACTTGTATGTGTATGAGAATATGACCATGTACATTCTGAGCTTAGCAGGCTTTCTAGACACCAAGGAAGCAGAAGCAAGACGACAACCGTTTCAGCCACCACCTTAAAGTGTTCGTATATTCAGACAAGTAGTCGCATGAATCACTCGGTGCTAGTCTCCTGCCTAGACAAGTAAGCTAGCATTATGAAACTTTTCTATGTTACATATTATACTATGTAGTTGGTTAAACGACTAATGAAACTTGATTTTCGTAAGGCAGGATTTCACCAAATGGAACGAGAGATAGGGGGTTGGAGATGCTTATTGGGGACATCGGGTAGGTTGATCATTATGTAAACTATCAAACCACATCAGCTTAGATGAGTTTGAATTACAAACAAACCACCAAGCCAAAAGATTATTAAAACAAGTCATGCATGATATTGTTTTGGTAATCGTCTGCGTGACTACGTTATTTGCTACATAGTGATAACTCAAAACCAAATCTCATTCAAATATGATGATGCCTTCTGCTACCCATTTAACCTTAATGATCCTATTCCCAAAATCAGATACTCACACAGACCATCATCTCTTTGATCTTCTTTTCGACGGCCTGGTCGAGAAGAACGTTGGTTCAGCCGTTCAGCCCGAATCACAGAGTTCCAAACATCAATGCAGCCTCTGTGAAACTACAAATCTTGTTTTTAAGCCAACTTCATGTCCATTCTTGTTTCCAGAGGCCACACCGGCATCATAGCCATCTTGAAAGCCTTGGTTCAATCGGGCGTCTTTTAAATTTACTTGACGCATCGAGATCCATATAGCCAGTGATAGGCATATGGAAGAGATTAACGAGAAAGAAGATATGGATGCTAAGGTGAGTCATTCACGATTGGCGAATTAAGGAAGTATTTACTAGACCACTCGGTCGTTTAACTCTAATAACGTCTTTTAGAGCAATGATCCTTGTAGTATTTAGTAATGAGAAAGAACTTTGGACACATTTAACCGTATGTATCACTTGCATATGTAACTAGTTTATGTGTTTTGTTTTAGTTGAAGAGAGTTGCTTTAAAAGCCCCTACGTGTCCAAAACTAAGTTGGAGATGAGATATTGTCCCACATCGTTAGATAAGCCTAACTCAGAGCAGTATATAACTTAGAGAGTTTTTCATAATAATCAAGTACATACCATGTAGTTTAAACATTGAGCTACACGTTTATGAGTTTTTAAAAATTCTTTTTTCACACGTTTACGAGTTTTCAAAAATGATTCTGCTGATTGTCGGGTTTTTTTTTGTATCTAACAAAACACATATATGTTCCAAAAAAACTTCTGCAGGTGCGCGAGTCCAGCGATACTTATATTGGACCCATTAGGAGCTAGAACGCAATATTACAGCATTGCACATATCACCTATGAGCTTAATCGTTTCTTTTTTTTATCTAATTTGACATTAGGGATTACAGGAAGCCAATTTCTTTTGTTGTTGATGTTATTATTATGTTTTGGCATATCATTAAAAACTCAAAAACATTTTCTTTCATGCAATCATATCTATAACCATCTTACTGTTAATGGGAATTTGGATAACGCGACACGATATAATATCATACCACCGTGCACTTTGAATTATGAACTTATGTAATTTCAGCTTATATAAGCATAAATAAGTTTAAAGTTATATAAGCTGAAAGTTTCTAAATAAGCCTGAAAAAATGTCCTTATGAAACATAAGCCAAAATTACATAAGCCCATAAGCCTCTTTATATAAAGCTTAATGTAGAGATGTTTTCGCTGTAGTGGTGGAATGATGACTAATAGTTTTAACCCTTAAAAGGTGAATGAAAAACTACTAAAACTATTCATTCATAACAAAATTGAGGTTCTTAGAGGGTGTTTGGTTTAGCTTATATAGTGGGCTTATAAGCTTATTAGCTTATATAAGCTTATAAGTCGAAACCAAGTGTTTGGTTAAGCTTATATAAGTGGGCTTATAAGCTTATATGTGGGTGTTTTGGTAAGCCATAAAAGTGAGGCTTTTATAACAAAAGGTGGGCTTACATAACAATAATATATAAAAAGACTTTTATACCCCACATTTAATAACTACTTCATTTAATACTCATGGACTTTTTTGTCAGTTAACTTATTAATTTTGATAAGTTAAACCAAACACTAAATTTGGGCTTATAAGCTTATGATATATAAGCCATAAATGACTTATATAATATAAGCCTAACTCAACTAATAAGCTTAACCAAACACCCCCTTATTGAGCTATTAATAGATTAATCAAGCTAAGGGGATGTTTGTTTATGCTTATTGTAAATACCATAAGCTCGCAACCTCAACTTTTTGGGCTACTGAAAATATGAAAAGCTCATAACCTCAATTTTTTGGGCTTATTGAAAATATGATATGCTCATAACCTCAAACTTTTTTGGCTTATTTAGCTCATAAACTAAATAACGTCTCTTACTAGATCTTGTTTTCAGGTTTGAGCCTTTGATAATTACTGTCTGAGTGTAAGAATGTTGTTAGTTCTATAAAGTTGGTGTCTTTCAGAAGAATCAAACATACGCTCTCCTACTAAAGAAGCCGTATGACCCAAACGTTGGGATGGAGTGCTTGCAAAGTCAACCAACTGCAGATGACCCGACACTGAACCTATAAGCCATTAATCATTTCTCCTGGCATGCCTTCCAACGCCTCCAAAACCACCAAACACAAGAATTGATTTGGGACTTTTTTGTAGTTTCTTCAAGTGTACAGGCTGAATGACCCCACAAATAAAGCTTCTCAACTGGTTCACCGGTAATCACACTATCAGTTTTATGGCAAGACTAAGTTCAGGAACACCTAAAAAACAACCAAAATCATTATGAAGTTCATAAGTGATATCATCTTATAAGGAAAGTGCCCTATAACTATACATAAAGATACATGTTTCTATTGTTTTGCTAAATAATGAGGACTTCGGAATATGATGAAACTTGACTATTAGTTATATGATCTTATAACTAGCCATCTATAGCATCAAAACGTTCACTCGCCATATAAAACCAACACGGGTCACATGCTCATATAGTAGTACCTTTCAGTAAGTTTGTCATTGCTGTCTACACTAAAACCGATCAACTCACATCAGTTTTGAGCTGTAGGATCTAGCAAACCTTTTTACAAGATAAATAAGGCTAATAAACATATGGATAGTTTAATTACACCGACCGGCATTCTATACGTGTTTTAAATAAATAGACATCACATATCAGCACAGAATGACAAGCTTACAGTTACTATGTCATCTTTAGACTCCTTTGTAAGTGGAATATCTTCCAATCCGCTACTAATCTCCTCCTGATTCAAGTCTCAAAATCCATTTAAGAAATTTCAAGATCCGAAGGTATATTTTTAGGCATGCAACCCCGTCATGTTTTATACTGTAACTGTTATAAAAGTCTGAACTTGATGTGATTTTGCATGTTACGATTGGGATGTATCTGTAGAACATATGCTCCTCATATTCGCTATATGGTAGTAGACATAAAATGTGAACAGACAGAATCATCCAGTATTAAAGTTAAAAAGAAAGCTAGAGGTACTTGGGTTTTATATATGCTCATATTGGAACTGTTCAAGATTTGATTTTTCCTACTGAGTCGCAAAAACCTACCTTTTTAATCTTGCCAAAAACCCAGAAAAACCCATGTTTTCAAATGGGTTAACTCAGTCTGAAAGGGAGAAAAATCCATATTACCAACTGGTCAACTCGGTCTCGAGATCATGATAATGTTGTTTCCAATCTTGTTTTCAGGTTTAAGCCTTTTTTGATTATTGCTCGGTTGAATTACCGGGTTTTTGTTTAAGCTTATGTTATGAGCTTATGTTTTGGTAGTGTCATTTTTCCATCTTATTTAGATACTTTTCGGCTTAGGTGTGTTTGAACTTTGAATTACAAACAAAACATCAAGCAAAAATTATTAAAAATAGTCATGATACTGTTTTGGTCATCGTCTGCGTGACTACGTTGTTCGCTACATAATGATAACTCAAAACTGAATCTCATTCAAGTACGACGCCTTCTGCTACCCATTATATGTAACTCCAACTTTACATTCAGTGTTGCGAAAGTAGCTCGAGACTTGGACCTTAACGATCCTATATTATCTGTTGCCATCTCATTTTCTGGTCCCAAAATCAGATACTCACACCGACCATCATCTCTTTGATCTTCTTTTGGACCCTGGTCCAGAAGCATGCTGAACCGGCATCATAGCCATCTTGAATGCCTTGGTTCAATTGGGCGTCTTTTAAATTTACTGATGCATCGAGATGTATATAGCCTGTGATAGGCATATGGAAGAGATTAATAAGAAAGAATATATTGTCCCACATGGTTAGATAAGCCAAACTTAAAGTAGTATATAAATTAGAGAGTTTTTCATAACTACTAAGAATTTAAGGTTATGACTCAAACATTATTGGGTTTGAGCTGCACGTTTATCTTCTTTTTTAAAAGATTTTGCTGATTTTCGTTTATCCTAAACTTCTGCAGGCGTGAGTCCAGCGATACTTATATGGGCAAACTCAGGTATAAAGCACGATAAGATCACAAACATCTTCCTTCTATACTTATGAATAGCAACCGAAATTTGCGCTTCTTGATCCAACAAAAACCCTTTTAGTTTTTTTTATGAACAATTTAAGCAACTCATATAGACTCTTGACTTAATATTTGCACAATTTAGAAAAAAATGCGATTACATTCTTTTCTTGGTTATCAGATGGGAGCGGTTAGGGGACATTGTCGTTCTTGAGAGCCTTGGTTCCATTGGGCGTCTTTTAAATTTACCTGACGCATCGAGATCCATATAGCGAGTGATAGGCATATGGAAGAGATTAATGAGAAAGAAGATATGGATAATGCTAAGGTGAGTCATCGATTAGCAAATTAAGGAAGTATGTGCTAGACCACTCAGCCGTTTAAGTATATAGTAATGAGAAATAACTTTTTTAACCATATGTATCACTTGAAGAGAGTTTTTCATAACAATTAAGCTTCAAGCTTGTGGTCTAAACATTGTTTCGTTTAAGCTACACGTTTATGAACTTTTAAAAATGACTTTTCACACGTTTATGAGTTTTCAAAAATGATTTTACTGATTGTCGTTTTTTTTTGCTGTATCAAACAAAACACATATATGTTCCAAAAAAAGCTTCTGCAGTTGTATGTATATGACGAGTATATGACCATGTGCATTCGGAGCTTAGAGTAAGCCGATAGCTTATCAGGCTTTCTAGACACCAAGGAAGCAGAAACAAGACAACAACCTTTCAGCCACCACCTTAAAGTATCCGTATCTTCAGACCTTTCTCAACAAGCATGGTCCTTTGTTGCATCACCCCCTATCATTTCACCAACAAATTCACTTTTCGTTAGCCCACCGATTTCAAGCACACTCCATACTTAATTCACCTACATTGGCTCGGCTCACAAGCGTGCAAGTCCCGCGATA
>JANFOE010003058.1:0-37681 GCA_025667525.1 Glebionis coronaria | reverse complement strand
AATAAAGTTGAGTCATAAACAACTTTGTCAAAACCTGTTTTGACCAGACTACATTTTGAGACATTACCTAATTAGATAATATCATATTTCCATCTCTAAATCCACCTTGCCAAAAACTTTCATAGTCTACCATTACAAGCAAAGTGTTGTAGGTTCTGTTCTAATAAAAAATCTAAGTTTCTCTATGATCATTCATCAAGTTCCACTTCCTATACCATTTCCAAGTTACGCACGTACAATATTTTAGTGTAAACCATCAACACATGACACCAAAGTGGTACCTTTTTTTGGAGAAGTACACCACATCAAAGAACACTAAAAGATGGAAAAGGATGTTAGGAAGAACATATAAACTCTACGGAAGATCTGATTTTCCAAAGAGGACATCAGGTCCAAGGATTGCCTTCACAATGCAATATCCACATGAACGTAAAATGGTACTAATAAATATTAAATTTATTGTATTAAAATGGTACTAAGAAATATTAAAATGGTACAAAGAAAGCAGGGCCAGTCACACCTTGTTCAAATGAGCATTTTGTCCCATTCACTCCGATTGCATAGAGTCATAGACTACCTAATCACTTCATTTCTTTAGCATTGTCACATCTGGTAAGACAATATCTTCAAGAACTTGTATTTTGAATTACCACAGGAGACAATAGTTATGCCAAATATTTTGTTACCAATGATAAAAACCTATACAAACCAAACAGTCGATACATCCAACACCAAACATCCAAGAAACTACAAACAATCAGCTATAAAAACCGAAACAAACACCCCTAAAATTCTTAAAAGCATTTCAATTTGTAATGATAAGACCTAAAACTTGAGCTTTTTATAGCTTTGAAAGTGTTGATAAGTTAGTCAAAAAAAGTGTTGATAAGCATACAGATTAGACAGATAAGCTTAAAAAGACAGACCCTATGTGCTCTTATGTAAGAAATATGGTTTTCTATCATCTAGGCGAGAAAGAAACTCGAGGAATTAGACGACTTATAATGCTAGATTCTTTGGGTTGCATAAAAACTGTGGTTTGTGGAAGTATTTGAGCTTTGGAAAAGGTATGATAATTGGAGTGTTAGTGTCCTTGGAATGCCGTCGTAGCTTTCTAAGTGGAAAGGGACGTGTGAGTTCAATGCGTCGAGCTGCAACTATTGACTTTAGAGGCGAGATCATGTAACATGGTGCGATGTCCTTTGAAATTAGGGTTTTGCAATCCTATTTTTAACAATGAATGTTCGTTTTCCTTGACTCGACTCGAATTGATTTTCAATTAACGTTTCGACTTAACTTTGTTTTTGGTGACTAAAATTTTTGGGTAATTTAAACTAAAACTATTTAATAATAAAAACTATTTAAAAATACCTAACCAATTTAAAAAAAACTATTTTAATCTAATTTAAATTTAATACTAATTTTAAACTAAAACAAACTTTTTAAATGAAATCTAATTTTAAGAGCAAATTTAAAATCCTAAAATAAAACTATTTGAAATAAAAGTAATTTTAAATCTACTTTAAAATTGTAAAAGCAATAAAGAAAATATATTTTTGTCTTTTTGTATTTTATAAAAGTAAAACTTTAATCAAAAACTATTTTAAATCTAAAATGTAAATAAGAATTTAAAAAACTATTTATGAATTAAACGAAAAATAATCTAAAATTCCAAAAGCTAATAAAATCTAAATATATTTTTTATATTTTATATATTTTTTTTAAACTGAAATAAAGAAAATGAAATAAAACTTTTTTATAAGTTTAATTAAACTAAAACTTGATTTAATCTATTTAAAATAAACTGCCAAATGGGAAATCCCTATATTAATCCAAGTGAACGAGAACAGACATAATAAGACGTCTAGAGCAAGTGGTTGTGTCGTTGGACAGAAGATCCTCAGACTAGTTGAGTCTGAGGCTTATTCAGTTACAAAATAAGAATACAAACCAAACAAACATTAAGCTGAATCAAATAAGCAGAAAACAAATAAGCTAATAGCAGCAAACTAAATAAGCCAAACAGTTAAGATAAGCTACTGGAATCTATAATAAGCTAAAACAGATTAAGCTAAAATCTAAGTTTCAGAAAAAAGCAAATCAAAACACTACAATAAGCAAATCCAAACCAACGATACAATAAGCAGTCTATAAATAAGCAGATTCGAACAACTCTTCCAAATCTAAACAGGTAAAAGAAAACAGATTCAATATATGCTTAACAAAAGCAGATAAACCAGAGCGAGCAATAGAAATAAGCAGAAACATCAATCTAACGAACTCGAATCAAATTAAACGGATAAAAAATATGATAAGCAAACTGAAATAAATGAAAAGCAAAATAAGCTAAGCAGTACTAAACCAAATAAGCTATGACATATTAAAGCAATTTCAAAGTCTCAACAAAATAACCAGTTAAACAAACCAAATAAGCTAAACTGGATAAGCAGATAACAAATAAGCTAAATAGCAGATTATAACTAAAACATATAAAATTAAACTAAATAATAACAATAAAAATTAAAAAGGGAGGAACCCGGTGTCGAAATCCGTTGGGAAGAAGGGTGAAGCGCTGAGCCCCCTTTTATATCGAAAATAAACACCATCTTAAATCATCAACTCGAATCGACCCCAGCAGTATCAATCAAACGAACAAGAGCAAATTTTCGAACCAGAAACTATCCGATCTAAATAATCTTCTCGAACATTTAATAATTTCCCAGTGGGGAAATTATAACTGCTTTCCTTTCTTTTATTTTATTTATTTATTTATTTATTTTAGTTTTTTTAATTTATATAATAACTAGCCAACAGTAACCAAGACAAGAATTAAAATTGAAAAATAAAATTTACTGGAAATTAAAAGAGACGAATTAAATTAAATATCACTTTTCATTAATCATTAAAAAGAAATTACATTAACTGGAAAAATGAAAATACAATTTATCCCTAATCTATTATTTCTGAAAATTTAAAATAAAGAAAAAGCATGATTACATTGTGAGAAAATAGGGGTTTATATAGGAGAAACCCCAAGAAACCCTAATCTTGGCTTCAATGTTAAGCAATCAATCTCTACAGTCCAATCCTTCTTTCTTCTTCTCTCTCTTCAAATTCTTCAATCTTACGGCTGAAATTGATTCTTGCATCCACGGATTGCCAGCATGGCTCTTGATGTGTTATTTGTGTTTGTTTGAATGTGATGTGGCAAATGATTATTGGATGATGGGTGTATGGAACGTGTAATACCCAATCAAATCAATAGATTAGGCCACGTATGATTGAATGGAGGACCACAGTTGGTATTTTGATGCGATTTTTATGGGGATTTAATCCCAATCCGTGTGAATCACACGAATTGGGTAAAACCCCCAATTTTGGGTGTGTAAATTGTGAAGGTAAAATTTTAGGGTTTGGGGGATTAGGCTGCGTGTTTTGTGGAGAAGATGGAGTGGGTGAGAGAAACTTTACTCACATTGTTTGTAACGTAAATAATGAAGAAGGGAAAGTGGGTAAAAGTTAAAAGTTTTATTTATTTATTGAGTGTAATGGGGGAGTACACGTGTGGAGTGAATCGGTTTAGTGAGAGTTAAATAGATAAACGTGAATGGGTATTGGACATTGACCAATTTCTTTGACCAAGTGAAAGTATCTTTACTCCATTCGTTCATTGTCACTTTTATTGGGCTTGAAGCCCATTTGCTTCTTTAATCCGTCCCATAAATGGGCTTGTGGCCAAACCGTCCCTTAAATCTCTATTAATGGGCTTTAATTGGACTTGTGGTGAAAAATTAAGTAACCCTTTTTCCTTAAATGGGCTTTTGAGCCCATTTATCCAATGTGGGACCCACTTGGCTCGAATATCTTCAAAAAGATTTAATCCGATAGAATCGAGCTCGATTTCAGATTTCTCGATTTTTTTCCTTTAAACTCGTGTCGGTTTAGCCGGTTTTCGTGATCTTGGCACACTTTTGGTCTTTTGACTTTGTCTTTGCCTCTATCTTGGACTTTTCTTCATCATTTGACCGTGAAATCCCGTGTTTTCTCTTCTTTGATCATTTGTACCTATTTAAACACAAGAACACAAAACCACGCGTAATTCCGACATTTACGATATAAAACACATGATTAGGTCTTGTTTTTACTTGATTTTAGTGGCAAAAGGATAAGTTTTTACACACTTATTAAATCCCCTACACTTGACCATTGCAATGACCCCATACAATGCATAATTTCAAAGCATAAAGTTACATTTTTCTCATAATTAATCCATCTCGGCCTTTATTATTATTGCTACTACTACTACGATGAAAAGATAAGAACTTTAAAAGGAGACAAAAATTATAACAAATTTATTAACTTGGAAATTATTAGATGGAAGAAACTTGTAAAGAAATCTAAGACTTTAATTAGGGCTTTGGTGTCATGAATATAAATCACCCTCAAGTTTCACGTTCCCCATACTAAGCTTAAAAACGAGATCATTGTTTACCATAAGTTAGCACAACTAACACTTACTCATGTGGTTTAATTAATCACTTAGACCCCCTCCTACGGTGTATCTCTTGTATTTTATTTTTGTCTTGAATGATCACGAGGATGCATTTTTGACTTATTTCGATAATTTATTAAGGCCGAAAATAAAGTGGGACGATTTAATCAATAGTTAGCTAAAGGACAAAATCTTTTAAAACTGCTTCTCGAAACCTCATAAAGTTCATATCTTGGCATAACTCGTTTCACGATTTGAGACCTTTCTCGGACCGATATTTGGCTTGTACTTCAGACTTCGAATCTTGAGAGACGATCTTGAAATTATGGTCTTTTCTTCATTTTGGTATACATCTTCATTAGGAGTGAAACATGCTTCAAACGTTGACCACGACTTCTTCATTTATCCTCTTCTTTATTTAGGATTTTGATATACAACGATCCGCCTCCTTTTCAGACTTGGATCTATTTATCCTCATACCTTGTTAGGGTCTTTTTGGATAGACTTCTCCATGATCTTTAGGGGAGTAATTGCTTCTCGTCGTGTGTCTTGATCCATCATATTGATTTGGATTAATGATCTTCACAATCTCTTAAGATCTTTAGCAAAAAGTGAATCCTCATGCCTTGTGAGGGCCCTTTTGGACTCGGGTATCCTCATGCCTTGTTAGGGCCTTTTTGGATAAGCCAATCTTCGCGTCCCGCTTCAATAAGTTATGCCTTGGCTATGAACTCTAATTAATACCGAGCAACTTTTAAACGATCTTGTGCTAGAAGCTAAGTAACCTTTTAAATCGTACAACCTTATTTATGCAAATATATTTATTAACAAGCGATGGGAGAAAAAGCTCATAACTAACTCACATAAGTTAATGAAAGAATACCAAACTTATAATTAACTCTATCATCTCTCGTTCTCCACAATTTAAAATCTCAAGGAATGAGACTCGTGGATGCTTAGCCTAATAAACCAATTAAGGTCCATATGGTTAAGGATACTAGCTAGAGTAAACTTGGATAAGTAAACTCGGGTTGAGTCAAAATATTCACGACGGGCCTAATATATCAAAGACATCTAAACTTGTTAAAACCATTTTAATTATTTATTATTTTTTGACTTTATTCTTGAAATGGAAATTATTACGATGCGATAATAAAAGGAAAGAAAATAAATAAAAATACTACTAGGCCAAAATAGATCAAAAATTTGAAAAACGTTAAAATCTTTTTTTTTAAATTTTCCGGTTAAATAGGGTCAAGTTCATGGAAAAGCCCACTAAAATTCGATAGAAGTCCCCCCTACACTTAATATAAACATTGTCCTCAATGTTTAAGCATGTGGGAAAATAAACTCCCCTACACTTAGGACATTGAGTACGTTGTTTTAAATCGAGCTAAGAAAGGGACAACTAAAGTGATTACATTTATTTGTTTTATATATACAAGTATGAATCACAAAAGTTTTGATAGAACCGGGTACACGGGAACACGGGATCACGGGTCGTGTCAAAAGTACCAAAAGTAGATCATGAAAGCACATGTCTCTGCACACAATCATCACAACACACAAACAACCTACTTGCCCCCTCCCTACACTTATTGGTGGACATGGATGAAGGTGAAAAAGGGTGGAAAGGATGGTAAAGGTAAAAATCTAACCTAGTTACATGATGCTTGATTTATTTATCACGAGTCTCTAGCTCGACTCGATTTCCCGAATTAATTCAAGGGAAATGTGGAGAGGGATGGAATCATCTCGTGAGAGATGTCCTCTCCATAGTACAACTTAACCCGTTGGCCATTCACCTTAAAGTTGGGCCCATTTGGTTCGGATAACTCAATGGTGCCATAAGGGAAGACTTGGGCCACGGTGAATGGACCGGACCAACGGCTCTTAAGTTTACCCGAAAAGATTTTCAACCGAGAGTTAAAAAGTAAAACTTGATCACCAATATGGAACTCTAGGTTTTTAATCTTGGAATCATGAATGAGCTTAGTCTTCTCCTTGTAGATTAATGAATTTTCATAAGCCTCATTCCTAAGTTCATTAAGTTCATTGAGTTGGATTTTCCTATGATCACCGGATTTGTTAATGTCAAAATTAGCCCATTTCAAGGCCCAATAAGCCTTATGCTCCAACTCAATGGGAAGGTGGCACGCCTTTCCGTACACAAGGCGATAAGGGGTACAACCTATAGGTGTCTTATAAGCGGAACAGAAAGCCCTCAAAGCATCATCTAATTTATCGGCCCATGAGGCACGATGCTCTCCCACGGTTCGCTCTAAGATTCTCTTAAGACCACGGTTAGAAACCTCGGCTTGTCCATTAGATTGAGGATGATATGAGGTGGAAAGTCGGTGATTGACACCATACTTAGCCATGACTCGTGCAAATTTATCATTGCAAAAATGAGTCCCGGGATCACTAATAATAGCACGAGGCACACCGAATCGAGCAAACAATTGTTTCAAGAAGTTAACAACCACCCTCGCATCGTTAGTAGGTAAAGCCTTTCCTTCAACCCATTTTGATACGTAGTCAACGGCTACGAGGATGTAATTGTTCTTTTTCGATGATGGAAACGACCCTATAAAGTCGATGCCCCATACGTCAAAGATTTCACATTCTTGGATAAAATTTTGAGGCATCTCATCTTTATGTGTGATCTTGCCTTGCCTTTGGCAAGCATCACAATGTTTAACCATTTCATGTGCATCATGATAAATGGAGGGCCAATAGAATCCGGAGTCGAAATTTTTTTAGCGGTGTAATTAGGACCAAAATGACCACCGGTGGGTCCTTTATGGAAAGCTTCAAGGATTTGTAAAGCCGCCGGCCCATCAATACATCTACGAATGATTAAATCCGCACATTGCTTGAAAAGATAAGGGTCGACCCAATAGTACGTTTTAACGTCCTTGAAGAATTTTTTATTTTGTTGGGACGATAACCCTTCGATAAGAACACCACCCGCCAAATAGTTTGCAATGTCCGCAAACCATGGGGTATCATCAAGATTGGAATTAATAGACATTAAGGTCTCAAGGGGAAAGGATTCATTAATCTCTTGATTTGGAGATTCCCCTTGATAAGGATCCTCAAGTCTACTAAGGTGATCCGCGGCTAGGTTTTCTGCTCCTTTTTTATCACGAATTTCGATTTTAAATTCTTGTAGGAGCAAAACCCAACGAAGGAGTATCGGTTTAGCATCTTGCTTGGTCAACAAGTATTTCAAGGCGAAATGGTCGGTGTAAACGATGGTGGTGGAAAGCACAAGATAGGGGCATAATTTCTCAAAAGCATACACTACAGCTAAAAGCTCTTTTTCAGTAGTGGTATAATGCAATTGAGCCCCCGTCATTGTCTTACTAGAATAATGAATGGGTTGGAAATGTTTGTTAACTCGTTGACCTAAAACCGCTCCTACCGCGAAATCACTAGCATCGCACATGAGCTCGAAAGGTAACTCCCAATTTGGAGAGACTAAGACCGGTGCCTTAGTTAATTTACCTTTAAGAAGTTCGAAAGAGTCGTGACATTCTTGAGAGAAGATGAAAGGAGCATCCTTTTCTAAGAGATGAGTCATTGGACGAGCTATTTTCGAGAAATCTTGGATGAAACGTCGATAAAATCTCGCATGGCCTAAAAAACTTCTAACTCCTTTGACGGTGGTAGGTGGAGGTAACTTAGCAATGACGTCAACTTTAGCACGGTCGACTTCGATACCGGCTTTGTAAATTTTATGACCGAGGACGATGCCTTCTTTTACCATGAAATGGCATTTTTCCCAATTAAGAACGAGACGAGTGTCTTCACACCGTTGGAGCATACGTTCTAAATTAGCAAGGCAAGAAGAGAAAGAATCACCATAGACCGAGAAATCGTCCATAAAGACTTCCATAGTTTCTTCAACCATGTCATGAAATATTGCCATCATACACCTTTGGAAAGTCCCGGGAGCATTGCATAAGCCGAAAGGCATTCGTTTATAAGCAAATGTTCCATAGGGACAAGTGAATGTGGTTTTCTCTTGGTCTTTTGGATCTATAGGGATTTGAAAATATCCGGAAAAACCATCTAAGAAACAATAGAAATAATTACCCGCTAAACGCTCGAGCATTTGATCCATGAAAGGAAGAGGGAAATGATCCTTACGAGTGGCATCATTGATCTTACGATAATCGATGCAAACTCGCCAACCCGTTACGAGTCGAGTAGGAATCAACTCGTTGTTTTCATTGGGAACTACGGTGATTCCGCCTTTCTTAGGCACACAATGGACGGGACTAACCCATGGCGAATCCGAGATAGGGTAAATCATTCCGGCATCTAGAAGTTTGATAACTTCTTTCTTAATGACTTCATGATTTTTGGGATGAACCCTTCTTTGATTTTGGATTGCGGGTTTAAAGTCATCTTCCATGAGAATTTTATGAGTACAAAAATTAGGATCAATTCCGCGAATGTCGGAGATTTTCTAAGCAATTGCTTTCTTATGATTCTTAAGCACATCGATAAGTCGGGATTTTTCATCTTCTTTTAAGTCCTTAGCAATAATGACGAGCAACTTATTATCTTCTTCTAAGAAAACGTACTCTAAATGAGACGGTAAATCCTTAAGCTCTAAATCCGGCGGATTATCAATGGAAGGCTTAGTCAAAGTAGGATCATCATTTGTAACTTCCTTAGGAGTAGGTGGAGAAATATGGTCCTCATTGAGAAGTCTCTCAATGGTACGAATGTCTTCATCCCAATCGGTGGGAGAATTATCATACTTAAGATCGAGAGGACCCAAGCTAGCTTCAAAATCATCTAAGTCACTTTCTCCAAATGGAGTCAATGAAGGAGCAATAGAAGCTACGGTCTCAACATGAGGTAAAGGAGAAATCCCGCTCTTACAAGCCTCGTGAAAATGTTCTTCGCATGCTTCGTCGAGCACATCGATGTAATTCACGGATTCGGGCTAATCGGGAAGTTTGGAAAGTTTACCCATGTTAAAGACGATTTTGTCATCCCCGACCCTCATGATAAGTTCACCCGCGGCTACATCAATAAATGTACGCCCGGTTCTCAAGAAAGGTCGTCCCACAATTAAGGGAACACGGGGATCCATTTCATAGTCGACTACGACGAAATCGGCGGGAAAAGTGAATTTGTCGACTCCTACAAAAACATCCTCGGCTATCCCCACCGGATAAGCAACCGTACGGTTAGCTAATTCCAATGTCATACGAGTGGGGACGAGCTCGGGTAAAGATAATTGTTTCCACACGGACAATGGCATAAGATTGATACTCGCTCCGAGATCCGCCAAGGCCATACAATTCTCAACACCCGGAAAATTACAAGGAATAAGGAATCGACCGGGATCTCCTAACTTAACCGGTAATTTTCTCAAAAGAACCGCGGAACAATTCTCATTCAATTGGGTATTGGCAATATCAAGCAACTTTTCCTTATCACTTAAAAGGCCCTTAAACATCTTAGCGTACTTAGGCATGTGAGCGAGCGCCTCGGCAAAGGTGATATTAAAATTCAATTGTTTGAACATTTTTAGGAAGTTCGAAACATAAATATCATCCTTATTCTTCAATTTCTCTTTCCGCAACCTTGAGGGATAAGGTATATTGGATTGAGATGAAGGCTTTGGAGTGGATTGCTCACTCACATCCTTTGGTGGAGGAGGAGGAATAGAAATAGAAGGTGAAGGAACCGGTTTTGGAACCGAAGGTGTGGTAGAAAATTTAGGTATCGGTGGAACATAAGGTGTAGACGAATGCATAACGGGAGGTATGTCACAAGTGGAAGAAGAAGGAGGTTGTGTCGAAGAAGAAGGTATCTCGGGTCCTTGGTTAGGTGGGAAAGGTTCTACAGTGGTCTTACCGCTCCTAGTAGTGATAGCATTAACATTAGCCCTAGGATTGGTCACGGTGTTCGAAGGGAGGGCACCTTGGGGACGAAAGGTTTGAATCATAGTCAAAAATTTCTTATCGGACGATTCTTGCATCTCTCTCATCATTCGTTCATGGTCGGATAGTTTTTGTAAAACCAAGTCCATTTGAGGATTATGCATGTTCATTTGATTATACCCTTGATTAGGAAAACCTTGGTTTTGATATTGATTAGAACCTTGATTAAATCCATGATTTTGAAAACCTTGGTTATTAAATCCTTGATTATTTAACCCTTGGTTTTGCCCTTGAAAATTCCCTTGATTTTGATTAAAACCCCGTTGATTAGAATTTCCTTGAAAATTACCCCGTTGAGGACCTTGGTTCCCATTTTGGGCGGGTGGGGGTGGTCTTTGTGGTGCTACAAAACCCGGGGGAGCTAAATACTTATTAGACTTGTAAGACAAATGGTTAACATCAATATTTGGTTTGAAATGAATCCGATCATTTTCATTGTTGTTATAAGCATAAACTTCTTGTTGATTATTGTAAACCTTGTCACAATTATAGTACGAACGTGGTCCACCACAAGTTTCACACTTTTCACAAGTTTCTTTCACGGCATTTACATGTGTAGTGAGGGCGTCGGTTTTTAGAGCAAGGTTTTTCACAATTGAAGTAAGCTCCTTAATTTGATTATTCACCTCATTATTACTAGTACTAGCACTTGCCATAGTATCCCTAAAACTCTTGGTTTGCACTTTAGCCTTGTTTTTAATAATGGCCCAAGCCTCGTTCATGGTTTTCACAAGAATATTGCCCCCCGCGGCACTATTAAGTGAGTCTTGGTCGTTTAGAGTTAAACAATTATAAAACGTGTTGATTTGATGCACTTTAGTGAAACCGTGTTGTGGACATTTTCTCAAAAGATCTTTAAAACGATCCTAAGACTCACTAAACGTTTCCCCATATTGTTGTTCAAAGGTGATGATCTCATTTCTTAAAGAAGTGGTCCGTGATGGTGGGAAAAAGTAGTTAATGAACTTGGTCTCTAAGTCGTTCCATGTGGTAATACTTTGGGGTGGTTCCTTATCAAGCCAAATCCGGGCTTGTCCCTCGAGGGAAAAAGGAAAATGTTGTAGGCGAACGGCCTCTTGGGGAACCCCATTGTATTTGACGGTATTAGCTAATTGGATGAAATGTTTAATATGAGTGTGTGGGTCATCATTAGTACGGCCTAAAAATGGTGTAGCGGAAACCATTTGAATAAAACCCGATTTAAGTTCAAAATGATTAGCTCCAATATCCGGCACCACAATCGCGTCATCGTTTCCTTCAACGTGAGATTGTAAAATCTCAATCATTGGTCGATTATCCGTTGCCATCGTATTGTTAAAAGCTCGATTCTCGGGATCGGCTTTAATGACGGTCTTTTTGTTTTTCTTCTTCTTCTTTTTAGAAGAATTAGAACTATTTGGTACACCAATCGGTATGTATGTATGCGCGCGAGTGCGCATACAATTAAAACTTTGGAATAAGGTAGGTGACCTCGGTCGACTTTGAGAGGAAAAGGATTTTCCCTCTCGATGAGCAATATGAAAAATCTACAAAAATATATACTTAATTACTACTTGAGTTGGCAAACCAATAATCGGTCGTCCCTCTCAATATACGCACAAGCAAGCGGGGAAACGAGGTGGCACAAAGCACTTAAAAACCTTTTTCCTTAGACGGCCTTTTATAGCGCGTTGCCTTATACCCACCTTATAGTTTGTATATGTCGAGTTCAAACGTCTTACTAGTATTTATCTATTTTGCCCTTTTTTCGTTATGGATGCGACTACAATAGTTAGGTGATGAAATCCCAACTAAGGCTTATTTGAAAAGTAGGTAATTTATTGTGCTACGTAATATACTATAGTAAAAGAAAAATCTTTTTGTATTTTTTAGAAAAATATATATTCACAAGAAAAACGAAAGAAATCGAACTAAAAATTTAACACTAATACGTAATATTTTTGGTGTAATACTTTTAGGAAAAAGTTTTACTTTTGATTTTTTTTTTAATTTTTTTTGGTGCAAATCTTAGGAAAGAAATTGATTTTGTGATTTTTTTAATTTTTTTTGTATTTTTAAGTTTTTGATTTTTTTGTATTTTTGATTTTTGTTGCAAGAAACGTAACGTTCAAAGTGAACGGATCCCAAAATCCAAACGTCTTCACGAAAAATCGTCAATCGTACGAGCGAAGCGGCAGCGGCGCCAATTTGAAACTAGGGTTTTGCAATCCTATTTTTAACAATGAATGTTCGTTTTCCTCGACTCGACTCGAATTGATTTTCAATTAACCTTTCGACTTAACTTTGTTTTTGGTGACTAAAATTTTTGGGTAATTTAAACTAAAACTATTTAATAATAAAAACTATTTAAAAATTACCTAACCAATTTAAAAAAAACTATTTTAATCTAATTTAAATTTAATACTAATTTTAAACTAAAACAAACTTTTTAAATGAAATCTAATTTTAAGAGCAAATTTAAAATCATAAAATAAAACTATTTGAAATAAAAGTAATTTTAAATCTACTTTAAAATTGTAAAAGCAATAAAGAAAATATATTTTTGTCTTTTTGTATTTTTATAAAAGTAAAACTTTAATCAAAAACTATTTTAAATCTAAAATGTAAATAAGAATTTAAAAAAACTATTTATGAATTAAACGAAAAATAATCTAAAATTCCTAAAGCTAATAAAATCTAAATATATTTTTTTTACTTTTTATATATTTTTTTTAAACTGAAATAAAGAAAATGAAATAATACTTTTTAATAAGTTTAATTAAACTAAAACTTGATTTAATCTATTTAAAATAAACTGCCAAATGGGAAATCCCTATATTAATCCAAGTGAACGAGAACAGACATAATAAGACGTATAGAGCAAGTGGTTGTGTCGTTGGACTTGTAAGCGAGAGGTCCTGGGTTCGATTCCCACCCAGACCAGAATTTTTATATTTATATTTTTTACTTTTTGGAACTTTTTCTTTGGACAGAAGATCCTCAGACTAGTTGAGTCTGAGGCTTATTCAGTTACAAAATAAGAATACAAACCAAACAAACATTAAGCTGAATCAAATAAGCAGAAAACAAATAAGCTAATAGCAGCAAACTAAATAAGCCAAACAGTTAAGATAAGCTACTGGAATCTATAATAAGCTAAAACAGATTAAGCTAAAATCTAAGTTTCAGAAAAAAGCAAATCAAAACACTACAATAAGCAAATCCAAACTAACGATACAATAAGCAGTCCATAAATAAGCAGATTCGAACAACTCTTCCGAATCCAAACAGGTAAAAGAAAACAGATTCAATATATGCTTAACAAAAGCAGATAAACCAGAGCGAGCAATAGAAATAAGCAAAAACATCAATCTAACGAACTCGAATCAAATTAAACGGATAAAAAATATGATAAGCAAACTGAAATAAATGAAAAGCAAAATAAGCTAAGCAGTACTAAACCAAATAAGCTATGACATATTAAAGCAATTTCAAAGTCTCAACAAAATAACCAGTTAAACAAACCAAATAAGCTAAACTGGATAAGCAGATAACAAATAAGCTAAATAGCAGATTATAACTAAAACATATAAAATTAAACTAAATAATAACAATAAAAATTAAAAAGGGAGGAACCCGGTGTCGAAATCCGTTGGGAAGAAGGGCGAAGCGCTGAGCCCCCTTTTATATCGAAAACAAACACCACCTTAAATCATCAACTCGAATCGACCCCAGCAGTATCAATCAAACGAACAAGAGCAAATTTTCGAACCAGAAACTATCTGATCTAAATAATCTTCTCGAACATTTAATAATTTCCCAGTGGGGAAATTATAACCGCTTTCCTTTATTTTTTTTATTTATTTTTTTTTAATTTATATAATAACTAGCCAACAGTAACCAAGACAAGAATTAAAATTGAAAAATAAAATTTACTGGAAATTAAAAGAGACAAATTAAATTAAATATCACTTTTCATTAATCATTAAAAAGAAATTACATTAACTAGAAAAATGAAAATACAATTTATCCCTAATCTATTATTTCTGAAAATTAAAAATAAAGAAAAAGCATGATTACATTGTGAGAAAATAGGGGTTTATATAGGAGAAACCCCAAGAAACCCTAATCTTGGCTTCAATGTTAAGCAATCAATCTCTACCGTCCAATCCTTCTTTCTTCTTCTCTCTCTTCAAATTCTTCAATCTTGCGGCTGAAATTGATTCTTGCATCTACGGATTGCCAGCATGGCTCTTGATGTGCTATTTGTGTTTGTTTGAATGTGATGTGGCAAATGATTATAGGATGATGGGTGTATGGAACGTGTAATACCCAATCAAATCAATAGATTAGGCCACGTATGATTGAATGGAGGACCACAGTTGGTGTTTTGATGCGATTTTTATGTGGATTTAATCCCAATCCGTGTGAATCACACGAATTGGGTAAAACCCACAATTTTGGGTGTGTAAATTGTGAAGGTAAAATTTTAGGGTTTGGGGGATTAGGCTGCGTGTTTTGTGGAGAAGATGGAATGGGTGAGAGAAACTTTACTCACATTGTTTGTAACGTAAATAATGAAGAAGGGAAAGTGGGGTAAAAGTTAAAAGTTTTATTTATTTATTGAGTGTAATGGGGGAGTACACGTGTGGAGTGAATCGGTTTGGTGAGAGTTAAATAGATAAACGTGAATGGGTATTGGACATTGACCAATTTCTTTGACCAAGTGAAAGTATCTTTACTCTATTCGTTCCTTGTCACTTTTATTGGGCTTGAAGCCCATTTGCTTCTTTAATCCGTCCCATAAATGGGCTTGTGGCCAAACCGTCCCTTAAATCTCTATTAATGGGCTTTAATTGGACTTGTGGTGAAAAATTAAGTAACCCTTTTTCCTTAAATGGGCTTTTGAGCCCATTTATCCAATGTGGGACCCATTTGGCTCGAATATCTTCAAAAAGACTTAATCCGATAGAATCGATCTCGATTTCGGCTTTCTCGATTTTTTTCCTTTAAGCTCGTGTCGGTTTAGCCGGTTTTCATGATCTTGGCACACTTTTGGTCTTTTGACTTTGTCTTTGCCTCTATCTTGGACTTTTCTTCATCATTTGACCGTGAAATCCCGTGTTTTCTCTTCTTTGATCATTTGTACCTATTTAAACACAAGAACACAAAACCACGCGTAATTCCGACATTTACGATATAAAACACATGATTAGGTCTTGTTTTTACTTGATTTTAGTTGCAAAAGGATAAGTGTTTACACACTTATTATCGTTGAATATGAACATGAAATTAGAATCACCACTTGATGATTCTGGACACGGGACACATACTCCTAAGCACCGCAGCTGGAGTGTTTGGCATAACGGGTTAATAGTGGTACGGGCTTCTGGTTGTGCAATAGAATATTCAACATATATATTGTTGATGCTAAATATCATTTCCATTCTGGTAGTCTGAATTACTACTCTAAATCATGTATTACTTCTTTTAGATTCCATAGTGGTAAATGACATATCTCATAAAATTTATCGCTTTTTCCTACATTAACCTACAACATAAATTTAAGATATTAAACTTCTGATATATTTGTTACATTTTTTGCTCATTTTGCTTGTGCTTAAACATTGCGTACGTAATATCAAGGAACCATAATAGCCGATACAATCGTCATTGTAGCCCTTGACCCAGAGTACGCAGCTTTCGTCAGAACCTGTAACCTCTCTTTATGTAAGATAATTTCCCTTAAAAGGTTTACAATTTCCTGTATGAGGCGATTTTAGACCATTTACTTGTGATTATTCTATTCATGGTGTTTTTTATGATTAGTGAGGCACTACCAAAGTTGCAAAATCATCCGAAACCATAATGGTGGACCTTTATAAATCATCTAAGATGAGGACTGTTACTTAGTTTTGTTGCCCATCTTTTAACTTTTTGTAGAAATGCCTAATTATAACTGCCTACAATGTTCAACACTATTTCTTCAATTATATTGTATCAGCATCATTTTATACCAGATGATTGGCAAAAGGAAACAATAGCATCTAAGGTAATACAAAAATTTGACTAATGAATGTGATTACGGCTCATTTGTGCTTAGAAATGCACTTTTTATGAAATTAGAAAAAAAGATAGTATATACCTGTGATTAGCAGCCCGTGATCAGTAACCCGCCAAATTACAACTCATGATCACCAATAAAATATTGCCTTCTCGTGATCGTCAACACGTCAACTCGTGCACTCACCATATGAAATTCAAGAGGTATCATTAAAGTCTGATGTTGAAAAAAAACATGATTAGGTGGTCATTTTTTTGTCCAAAACTAATCGTAGATACTTAGTAAATCGTAGCGGGTTTCAAAAGTTAGAAAAGGGGATAACATGTCACTTTACCTATAAATTTCGCATCATTACAACACTCTTAAACAACTCAAAAGACAATCCATAAAACATGGCACTGTCTAGTAACTATTCACAAATGTCGGCATTGCTCCCACTCCTCTTCGTTATTGTTATCTCGTTGATGATACCCTTAAAATCGGCTGGTATAGCCACTCACTGAGTCCAACACAAAGATGAAATGTCCCTTGCAGACGCTTGTGCAACTGGTAACTACCAGTTCGTAAACATAGGTTTCTTGTCCATCTTCAGCAACAACCAAACCCCAGTCCTAAATCTAGCAGGCCTTTGCGATCCTGCTTCTACTTGCTCCAAATTTTCCTCTAACATCTAAACATGCCAAAACCAAGGTGTTAAGGTTTTTCTTTCTAGAGGCGAGGCTGCTGGGCGCTATTCACACTCATTACCCCAAGATGCACAGTGAGTTGCCGACTATTTATGCAAATATCGTGCAATCATGATAGAAGCATATAAAGTAACTAAAACCCGTATGTGATAAAAGAATTCTTGCATCATCATATGATCCTCTGCCAGTCACAAACAATTGAGGACTTGGGTGTTTTACCTAATCAACATTAAAATCAAAATCACAAAGTTGATAAGTAGTAAACACTACCTTAAGAATACACAGGTCAGATTGGACAAATTGAGTAAGGACCATAATTTAAAAAAATCAATTAAATATGGCATGGATTAGATCAGGCATGTCGGCAACAAATAGTTTTTTAAATGTGTCAGAACTAAAGAAGATCAAAATGTCTAATTTTCCAAAACTTTAATATTGCTTCTTTATATTGTTGCATCATGTGGGTATCATACAGATGATGCAATCTTTGAACTGTATTTATAGCAATTAAAATATTGCCAATACATGTCTGCAAATAAAGAATCAATAAAAAAGTTACTATGAGCATGCTTAAGTTCTGTCTATCAAGATCACTTTAAGGAAAGACGATTTGTGACATCTTACATAAATCTCCAGACAATATAAAAAACTATATCTTTACCAATAAGCACCTATCAGCAACTAATCAGCACTTAAGCAGCGTTGCCTTTTCATTTATTAAGAGACTAACTTTACCATCGACGAGTAAATGGGTTAAAATTTTCACCTTTACTAATGTTATAAACCTGTTGCACACCCAAGCTATACAAACACAAACCGGTTGTGCAGACGCACTCAAATCAGATGCCTTTTCAACCCCTATCGAAAAATACTTTTGTACGGATCCTCCCCGAGTTTATCAGCTCCCCTGAATACATTATTAGAATGATTAGTTGATAAGTGTACATGTGCTATCTTGGGGTCAAGAAGAGGGAAAAAATGGTATATGTGTAGCCGCTATAAAAAAAATAGTGCATTTACAACTGACATTTAGTGACTTTTTGTCTTGATATTTATTATGACTGGTTTTAATAGTTTTGTGATGAAGAATGCATACATATGTGGCCGTGTGGGTAAAATATCAGAACAAAGTACAGTTTGGACCAATACAGTAGGGAATGTACAGTTTACAATAAAGAATTTACAGCATTATTGAATTAAAAAGTAGTTGAGGTTTCTAATTATATTTACGTCAAGACAGAAAAAAGTGCAGATTCTCACGTACGTTCTCAAACCAGCATCCTCTTGTATGGCCAAAATTCCCGCGCTGATAGAAGCTGGTCTTAAGAATAAAAAATTAACTAATAACCATTTTGTACCACTTTAAACCAGAGCCACCAACACTCATCTACTTGGACATAAGAAGAGAAAGCCCATGATTTGACCTTGTGTAGACCGTCTCTCTCTTTCTTGAAAGTCACCACTTGCGACTGGATGAACAATCAAACGTCGATTCTTAAAAATATAAAAAAAGCTATCAAATTAGATTTGTAATAATAAATATAAGAAACCCTAATATACCTGATCGATGATGAAATGTTAGTACTGGCTATAGAAGCTATGATATTCATCACATTTACCCATTGGTATTTTCTATCTGAGCAAATTGGGCCTCAACTTCTGATGCAATGGGACGCCATATTTTTTAGAGTGAGAACCCAAGGTCTATTCGATAGGGAATCTCAAATGTTTGTTCTTCTTGTATATACCTTACATCAACATAGGAATCAAGTAAAGTGGATTTAGTAAAAGGCGATAGTTTTATTCTTCAAAATTGATATATACACTTAATTCTAATGTAGATGAACCCTTATTATATGCACACGAATTAAAATATAGATGAGATAAATAAGTACTTAATATAAACATTTACCAGAATGTCATTGAATCTGAGCTTTGAATCCTTGTGTCCATCTGTATTTAGCGAGTCATCTCCGCTGATGTTCTAATAAGTTGAGTTTTCCTCCTCTTATGATAGCCGTCAAATGACGATGCTCGAGTCTTATCTAACTCAACAACTGATCGGTGATCCCTAGCTGCAACTAAATCTTTTGATTTCGACTTCCCGTATTGTATCAACTTTCCAGCAGCTCCATTCTGTAGTGTTTATTGGCTTTCATAGTTGTTGGATGAGCCGGTTTGATCAGATACCTTTTGTTTAGCAAGATTTTCTTCAACAATGGATGCAGGGCATTCTTCCAGTGGTGACGATGGCACTTCCCTCGAGATAAGGGGCACAATCTCTAACGAAAACATTTGTGCCAATGATATCTATAATAAGGGAACGAACATGTGCGTTTAAAAACAACGGCGTAGTCAATCGTGAAGAAGGAAAAAAATGTTGATATTATTGGAATATTAAGTTTGTTATTCTTCTTGTTTGCACCTATATTGTCATCATCGTAACTGCATTTAGGGAACAAAGTAAAATACATACGCGTTTTTAGTATCAAAAATTCAGTAATAGTTCTTATAATTGGTAGCAAACCTCAATGACAATGATTCATTGTTTGACTTTTCTAGGAGCTCTACTGGAAGTGGACCCGTGAAAGAGATTCACATTAAAACTTTAGCTAATCCAGGCGAGATTAGGTTACTAAGAACCACAGAAATTAGCCACTTGTTTGACCCCTCTATAGTCGCATTTGCATCTCCAGCTAATCCAATTACATTTGTTGATGGCTGCGAATGCTACACTTTAATTGTGATATCAGGGTTCCCACTGTTTCATTGTTGTTGAAATAGTGAACCTGTAAAAGCATCTTATTAAGAAAAATCACTAACAAAACAAATTAATTAATTTATAACCTGGTGAAGCACATTTAAATATTTAACAGAATTATGTATTTTAGTCATAGAATTAGATATATCAGCAGTTTTATTGGGAGGAATAAAAATAAAAATGTGTTTAATAATCACTATCTAACCAATGAAAAACAACATGATGAAATAATCTCCACATTCACTAAACGTTCAACTCCTTGTATGATAAAAATCACTCTCCTACTTCTTCGTCTAAAGTTCTTTGTTTTCTTGAAGATGCTTATGCCATAAAGTCTACCTACGTGCAAGAGGGTCAGTCATCAATGTTGCGCATTTAGGCTGAGCAACCCCTCTCCCAGTATCGACACACAAAAAAGGTTGGAAGTAAACCTCTTGAAGCTGCGACCGAGCTTTAACTTCTTCACTCGAAACAAAAGAGCCTGCTGCTGAGCATCTCTCTGTCAACCCATATCCCTACTTTAACTCTATCCATGAGAATTTTGCTCTGAATCTATGAGCCGCGTGCTTACTCAAAGGGTGTAGCACCTGAACTCACACGTCTCAACGAAGACAAATCATAACCACCTCCATTATACTTTACCAAACCAAGTATAGCAGGAGAACAATTGGTATGTTATTAGCTTTATAAGTTTGTATTGCTTCTAGCATACCTTCAAAGTCAAACCATTGCATTAAGATGGTTGTGTTCCCAAACAAAAGCGTCAAAACTCCATATCCAAAAACTCAAGTGGAGTGGAAGTAATATCCTGCATCAAAAATTGGCAATGCAAATGAAATAAGCATACTACGACTCCAATGTGTGACTTTTACAAATACACTACTTACTTTGATAGTACTTCAGCGAGAAGATGCGGCTTTCTAAGTTTATTGATAGCTGGTTTTGATTGTTTGTTTATCTCTGCGTCTTATTCTGCTACAACATCAAGTTTGGCCATGACATTCTCACAAAGTAAAGCAATCCTTACAGGGCTTTTTCAGTCTTGTTCTTCTTCTTACACACCTTGAACATGTCTCTGATTTCATCATCTTCTCCCTCCTCGGCCTACATTAGTCAAATATTAAGCTAATAGAATACTAACAGTTACAGTCATACATGGAAGAAAACTATATTCTGTTTACAGGCTCGATTTTGGCTTTTTCTATATCACAAACCTAAAAAAATACTTATACATCAAAAGAGCATCATAAAAATTTGTGCATTACCATATGTGCAAGGTTGAGGAACTCCTATGATGATGATATTCTAGAGCAAACCTCTATCCAATCTAAGTTAGTTAAGATACCAGGACCATCACCTATTAAGAAAATCAAACCTCTATCCAATCTAAGTTAGTTAAGATACCAGGATCATCACCTATTAAGAAAATCAAGATAACATCGATTAGATAGCATATTAATAAACTCTTAATGTTTCTAGTCAATATCATCAGTGATCATTTGTATTTTGTCTGTGCAAGTTGTTGTATGGTATCAACAGATTCTCCTATCTTATATGCATAATAATTAAGAAAAGAAAATTAAGAAACATTAACAAAAAAGTACACACCTCGGAGCATGTTCTTTTCTGTAGCGACTGATTTAAAGGATGCTCGGTTGTATTTATGATTTTAATTGTGTTTGGTTTTTGTTTTACTATGATATTTCCTGATTTATGATGTTATTTGGGTTTAGTTTAATCATTGTCTTTTGTTATTGTAGAATCTTGATAACCTATGAATCTATGAAGTGGGTTGATGTTTTCTAGAGAGAGAAACTAGAGAGAGAAAGTGAGAGAAACTATGTGTTTATTTCATTCAAATAAGAAAAGTGAAAATCAACAACCAACCCCTTTCCATGGTGGAAAGGGGTTTATATATCCAAGGCCTTATTTGGACTTGGGCCGGCCCATGACAAGCCCATGGGCCAGTTTCTTACTTAACTAAATAAGTAACACTAACTAAGAGCTATTACAACATATATAATATTGTGGAGTGACCGATACTTCTAATATACGTAAAAACGTATTTCTAACAATCTCCCCCTAAGGGAGGTCACTCCACGTTACAAAGTTCTAAACCTAGCATACTATACTAAGTCTTCGTTCTTTAGCTCGTAGTCTTTTCTTCTTTCTTTTTGTTGTGAATATTTTGATTTGATCTTTTAGGCTTTGGCTTGAGAGCATTGTTCTTTTGGCCTTTCACGTGCGATCTTTGCCTTCTTGTGAAACTTGCCTCCTCGTGACTTTATGTTCCACACACTTATGTCTTTTTGTTGAATTCTCGAAAGCTTCAGAGTTTGGTACAGCGGAAGACTTCATCTTGTGCTTTCTTGAATTTTTGCTGAACCTTGATGCAGAAAAACATAAGCATGTGGGAACGACTTCTACAGGTACACCGCAACACCACCGTCTTTAACTGGTACACAGCAACGCCACCGTCTTCAACAGGTACACAACAACGCCACCGTCTTTAACAGGTACACAGCAACGACACGAATAAAATGGCTTTGACATTTTATTCTAATTCGGTAGCATTTTACCTCCGGTAGGTGAAGACCGTTGGACGATATTAGATATCGTACCCGTGACGGATAGTTTCAATTAAGTAACTTCCTGACAGGATTTCGCGGGTAAACCCGTTCTCTTTATTCGACCGTCCAAAGCTGACTGCGAACATAAAGAGTGAATCACTTGGATAAATTATCCTTGTGATTTGAAGCCGTCAATTCATGAAACCTGGAACAAGTGAATTTCAATTAAGATTTTCACCATCGTTGCTTTCCAGTTATCACGAGCTCAATTCATAAAGAATCTTGCACGTCACCTACCAAGTGCTGTTTGATGTTAACACTAGAAGGATTTCCACTCGTCACTGTGATCAATAAAGAGTCACTCTGAGTGTTCTGGCAAGATCGTATGATAATGCGTAGAGGCCTGGAACGAGTTTAAGTTCGATTAAGAATTAAACCACAGTTTCTTTCCAGTTTTTCACAAGATTGGTTCTAAAAGAACCGCACGTGTAACCTACCATGAGCTTGTTTGATGTTGGCTCAAGCAGGATTTCCATCTTCATTGTAATACTTGCGTATTACTCGGATGTTCTGGCAATATTACAGGAATACTGTGTAGGACTCATGAAAATCTTTTACTTTTCACAGTGTGTGAGAAAGCAACGAATAAATGGAAAGTGTCCTAATGAGACTTTTGATGATCTCTTGGCTCTAGACTCGATAGTGCGTTTTGATTTAGTGAGCGATGGCTGGAGAGGAGTGCCACCTTTTCAATACCAGTCTATTCGGAGTGAATAAACCAATAGATAACGTGTTGATCTCCGTGTGATTAAAACAAATACCTTTTGAGAGATATTTGAGTTAGCGTGGAAGGGTTGTGCATTGCATCACTGGGTCCATGATGTCTTTCTTCAATATCGAGAATCATTAACAAAAATGACCTCAATAGCATATGTATTGACCCGGTTTCTGCCTAAAGTTGTAAGGAGGGCTTCTTTCTTTACACCCTTTATCTTTACAATTCTTTTTCATTCTTCAACCCCTTCAATGCTTACCAATACGTCATCACTAGCACCTTGTTGTGATTGTTCCAGTGCTAGCTTAAGTACTTGGTCGGCATTCAGCTACGTTCACAATCTTTCTCCAACTTTCCTAGGACTTCTAATTCTATCTAGGGAATTGTCCTTGGGAAGATTCCATCGGCTCTGATAAATCATTGGACTAAACCTATTCCTACCACCCTTTTGTCACCACGTCGTCGTGAATTAAGCGTGTTTTGGGAAGGTATAGCCACCATGAAAAATCCTTGAAAATCACTTAAGGTACTTGTGATATTGAAATCAAAAGTTTTGTACCTTAGGTGTTTTGTTCATCAAAAACGCTCCCCCTTAACACGTGCTTTACACATATTAAGTTGGATTATCGTTAAGTCTTTTTCATCTTTTAGCCAAATATCATTTAAGTCTCCTTAATCCCATTTTTCTCCCCTTATCCAAAATGTTAACCATTAATATTTGGGATATTGAATGGATTAACCGGTCTTTGGGTAAAAATGAAATCGATGTTTGGCCATAGAACATGTTAATGCTCCCCCTTAATTTAATAAGGGATAGTTGTAGTGCTTTAGTATGATATATTTTGAAAGATTTAGAATCTCGTGAGAAATTCTTGAAAAATTATCATACCTTAACACTACATCAAGCCGCAAAAGCACAATATTCACAAATATACATATTCACAATTGAAAACCAATATAAAGTGGACCTGAAATGTACGACCCATTAGATGGATCGTTGCAGTAGCTTGTGGTGCACTAAATATGGTCTACCACCAATGAATCTTTCCAAGCTCCTCATCAATCTACGTTCACGGAGCTTTTGATCAATCTTCTTGATCACATACTTTGCCATTTGCCGATAACCCTGATGTCAATCCTCAGTCATCTCTGATAAAGTCCCACCCGAATTAAGATGCTCCAACTTTCCTCTGACATATAGGAGAGTCCCATCACTGTACTTATAAAGCTCACCCACCCTCATAAACTTCATTAACCCTCGACTGTTCAGGTAGAAAATGCCGCAATTCGGGACAGAAATGCCGGTATAGGGACATCTATCTACATGTTGAGGTAACACTTGATTCACTGGACGGGTTAGGTTAAGCTTCCTTTGGTAGCTTTCGACTCCCAACTGAAGATCTTCAACTCGTTTCTTGATAACAACGCTTCGTGTGAACATACGAAGTGCTGTATTCAAGGCAATGATGTCTTCACGAGGAATATGTGTGAGTTGATCCCGGGTCATCATAAGCAACATATCTTCGATATCCTCAAGGCGAATGATAGAAAAATCTCCCTGCTGGATTTTGTATTCTCTATCATCCTCCCTTTTCAGACGAATCTCTGTCACATGATAATATCTATTCTTGGCTTCAGTTTTCAGCCCTAAAATACTGGAGATGCGGATATCGGATCTAACGTTGCTTCCTGAATTGGCTAAGCAGCAACTCCTGTACGCCCTTCGGACTCGTTCGTCCCAATGAGATGCACCTATAACAGCATACATATCATAATTACGATTTACCTTTGGGACTCAGAGTCGGTTTACCTTTTCCTCGATAAAGGGTATTGTCCCCCAGTTGGCAGCTTTCAGCAAGGTCAGGGAGGTTGCGTACTTTGATGAACCCTTGAGGAGATAATCAAGATCATTGGTGACGAAGAAGTCAAGAGCAATCTGATTATCTTGAGAAGGATCAAGTGGAGGTGGAGCTCTTTCTGATTCATGAAGACCTGGCCGTTGAATGGTATTCAGAGCTTTCAGGATCTCATCAGCATAATACTCGAACTCCATTCGGGTTAACCGGATTTTGGCGCGAATTCTCTTATCCTTCAGCGCTCTCTTCACCAACGACGGAGTAACCGAAGTCTTATACTCATGAGCCAGAAATGCACATAAGTCAATCGGACTGCGGATACGGGGATATAAGACATCTCTGTCAGCGTCTGTGATTGGATCATATTGCGCCGCTGCCGTGATCCAAGCCTGTGGCGGTGCAGTCTCGTCAATCTCCAACGTGTCTGCCCAGTCCCGTGTGCTTGATTCAGGAACAGTAGATTGTGGTTCTTATTGTAGAGGAGTGGAAACGTGAACATCTGCTGGTTCTGATTCAGGCATCTCGGCGGTGTCATGAACGGGCGAGTGTTGTACAGCTTTAGGTTCAGTTATCGACTCTGCAATCACAGGAGCAACAACAATAGAACTAACAGGGTTAGTGGTAACAGGTATAGTTACATCGATAGATGTACCAGGAATTGATGATGCCGTAGTAGCATTCACATCATGACGCCACTTGGATCGTCTTGATTCCGTGGAAGTAGATTTTTCCTTTGCTGCTGCATCTTTCTTAGACTTGGTTCCAGACTTAGCAGGTTCCTTTGAGCTGGCAACCTTATCCCCATTTTCAGGCTGTTTACCCCCATCATCATCCTCATCGCTGTCCTCGTTGCTCCCCTTAGCACTCTCCTCATTCCCGTCACCACCATCATCACCATCATCATCATCATCATCCTCATCATCATCACCACCATCATTATCGTCATCATCCTTTTCTTCTTCTTCTCCTTCTTCTTCCTCTTCTTCTTCACCAGTACCCTCTTCTTGTTCACTATCATCTTTGTCCTCCTCAGGTAGAATGTGATAAGGTACCACACTTCCAAACGTTTTGAACAACCGATCATCCTCCATGATAGCATCATTCAGGGATTTGTAGAGAGCCCGTTGAATCCTAGATTTATCAAACGATCCAAGTTCCCTCATACGAGCTTTGAGAATCTTCTTTAATTCAAAATCCATCAAGTCATAGGCAATTTTGTAGGCGGATTCAGAAGGATTGGATGACTTGATCATCAAGTTATCAGCCGCGAGTGTCTTCAACTCATCACGCAGTTTAGGCATAATGGATTCAACGGATTCTTTCACTCTCTCTTCAACAGAAGCTTCAAGTGCTTCTTTTTGCTCCTTGTATTTATCCCTCATGGCTTGAAGTCTCGTGATACGTGCAGCATGCTTATCAGCTTCAGCCTGCTTAACCTGGGCTAGTTCTTCTGCATGAGCTTTACGTGTCAACTCCATCTCTGCAGCGAACTTAGCAAGCATCTCTTCTTGGGCTTTCTTAGATGCGTCTTCACTTTGAACTCGTCTATGTAGCTCTTGGCGAAGTTCATCCATCTCTCTTTTGTGATTATCCGTATGTTTATCCAACATTTCGGCCATTACAAATACAGCCATTGAAGACGTTGCAGAGCTGCTCTGGATTGAGTGAAGAGGCTCGGTTGTTACTACGGTACTAAGGATGGGAGTTATTGGTGGTGGAAGGAATGGTGTTGGTACCGGTCGGGTTGGTAAGGGTTGTGATGGTGGAGGTTGAGTAGGTACCATGATTGTAGGAGCACCGGACTCTTTTTCAACACTTGCTGAAACAGGAATGGATGTCTCCTTCGAAGTAGAATACCGTTCAGGTGACCCAAACTCATAAACATCCTCTGGCTCCTCGTACTCTTCTTCAATATTCATCTGAGCACCCGAACCACTACCGCCCGTATCTTTCCTACTCCTTTCAATAGCTATCTTCATTAATTTCTTCTCAGCTTTGTCAAGAGTAGGATCATCAACAACTTCTTCGTCGCGGAGAACTAACTCATCAGCCAAACCCTTTCCCTTCTTAGCGACGGTCTTTGTCTTTTTGGCTTTGGGTTCAGGTAAAGCTGTTTGCTTGCGTTTAACCGTGGTAGATGAGTCTTCACCTGCTTGAATGCTTGCTCGTTGATTCTGAATTTCTTGTAGCAAGTTCTTGTAATCAGCATATGCGATAATCTCATCTGTCAGGAGATGACTAGGAATGGGACCAGGGATAATAATATTGGAATGAGTTTCTTGCCTTAAGTCTACCAAATCATCATCATCCATCGTGTGGTGATGACTACCTGCACGCTTGTCAATGGAAGCATCGTTCTCCATTAAATAATGGATGATTAGTTTTATAAACCTGGGGTACTGAAATGCTTTGGCCTTAGACTTCGTGTTGGCAAAGAGTTGGAAAACAAACTCCTCCCATAGTAATGATGCACAGTCAATACCCATACCTCTGTATACCCCATAAAACAGCTTGACGATCGGTGGACGAACATCATCAAATCCAGTTGTTTTGGGTGTGAGACATCGGCTTAGAATCCCAAAAATAGCTTTCCATGGTTGACCAACTTTGGCAGTAGTAAACTCAGACACGGTTCGTATGTCAGGACATCCAATGGTAGTGAACATTTCCATGATCTGGTCCTTAGTCGGGTTGGCTGAGAATGATAGGCTTTTGGGTGACGGCCGAAATCCAAAGATCTTCCTGAAGTCTGACACATTAAGCGTCTGCTGCTTGTTATCCAAGGAAAATGTGATTTTGTTCGACGTCCTCTCCTTGGTAGCCCAGAACTCGTAAAGGTAGTCATAGGGCACTGAAGCACTTTTCCTTAGCGCATGCTTGAGATGAGAGTTATCAAGTATGGCTGAACCTACCTTAAATCCATTATGGGTAGAATGAGATACCTCCTTCAAACGGAAGTTGTTTGGAAGAAACTTTAGAGTCTTGGCTTCGGCAATGGCGGTGGCTCTGGCGTCTTGTATTTGTTGTACTGTTGGGTTAGTCATCGTCTCTGCTTAAGATAAAACACAAAGGTTGAAACATACAAATATGAATATCATTATGATTTTAGACCTAAGCATTGAACATATGACCTAGTCCCTTAAGCTTGTAAAACACTCAAACATCTTCTATTCGGAATAAACATTCAATTCGGAATAATTTCCTATCCGGAATAAAGCTTCTATTCGGAATGTTCACTCTATGCGGAATGATGCTCCTATGCGGAATAAAGCTTCTATTCGGAATGTTCATTCTATTCAGAATAATCCTCCTATACGGAATAAAACTTCTATTCGGAAAGTTCATCCTATGCGGAATAAAAATCCTATGCGGAATAGAAGGTCTATTCGGAAAGTTAGGCCTATGCGGAATAAAAGGTCTATTCGGAAAGTTAGGCCTATGCGGAATAAAAGTTCTATTCGGAAAGATCATCCTATGCGGAATAAAGCTTCTATTCGGAATGTTTACTCTATACGGAATGATGCTCCTATGCGGAATGAAGCTTCTATTCGGAATGTTCATCCTATTCGGAATAATCCTCCTATACTGAATAAAACTTCTATTCGGAAAATTCATTCTATTCGGAATAAGTGCCTTATTCGGAAAGTTCATCCTATTCGGAATGTTTTCAACACTTATGATTTTTCTAATTAAGCACGAATTCGTTTGATTCAAGTGTTCTAAAGGCCATATCAGTTCATTTTGTTCTATTCCGAGTCAATCCCAGGCAAAACCCCCAATTAATTAAACCCTAATTTAAGCAGAAAACTAATTTGATTTATTCCAATTAAAAAAGAGGTAATTAAATTGAATTGCATGAATTGTTAAACCGATTTGATACCTTTTGAAGATCTTGATCTAGAAGATGTTAGATTTCGTTTGTGTGTTCGTGTGTTTGTTTCAATGGCGGGCAAAGGGAAAAAAAACAAACAGAAAGGTGAAAGAAAAGAAGAGACGGGGGGGGGGGGGGATGAATTTGACATGGTCAAACTTTCACAAGTTTGACACCTTGTCAAGTTTAATCCCTCAATTTTTCCTCTTTCTTCAATCAAAATTCTTTTGTTTTTCAAGTTTTAATTCTTGTCATTTTGACCCTATCTTATGTTAAATTCCCGAGCCTTAGTGATTAACCTATCTTAACACACGCACAAATCTATTCACGACAAACTTATGAGCAACAACAAGACAAGTGCCAAAGCTATCCAACCATTTAACCATTGAGCTACTTGAGTTTCCTCGAAAACTTTTGAAGATCTTTTTGATGTCAAAGATGATTTAACAGTTTCTCCCCCTTAAAAGATGACCCGTTTTCTATTTAAAGAGCTGTAGTCATTGTTTAACGAGGCACATGATGAAAACATTTCCAATTAATATCTTGAAAAGATTGATTCGTGGTGGAAATAAGATTTCTCTTATTTAGACAAATTAATGCACTGAGACGTACACTAACTCGTGTTAGACCAAGTTGTAAAGTAAACTTGATCCCTTTGCATGATTTGGCTTGTAAATCATGCCCGAGAAAATTAATTCCCGTTGTGAGCCAACGTTTTCCAAGGAAATACGTGACTTTAATATGAAAACCGGGTTGCAGTCAGAAATAACTACAAGCCATAATGGGCATGTTTTAAAAATGTACAACTTTTATACGGACTCTATTTATGGCGCCCTGTCAATATTGATCGACATTTCTAAAGCCGTAAATATTACCGTACTAAAAGACATGCCCGATTTAAAAACGAAAAATATTTTTGGTTTTTCTTGATTTTATAATTTTTATGGTTTTTCTAGGTTTTATATTTTTATGGATTTTCTTGGTTTTATATTTTTGTATTTTTCTTTTTGTGCTTTTATATATGTACGATAATATACATGATCACGAACAAAGGATACGCCTGAATAGTTTACCACCACTATTCAGCTGATTCTTCTGCCAACTCTTTGAGAGTCGATGGAGTGAATGATTTCATACCAAGCTTGTCGATCAAAAACTCGATTCGTCCTCGATCTAAGGCTTTGGTGAACATATCTGCCAGCTGGTACTCAGTAGTGACAAAATACAGCTTGATCACTCCGTTCTCCAGCTTCTCTTTAATGAAATGGTAGCGAATGTCTATGTGCTTGGCCCGAGAGTGTTGAACATAGTTGCAGCAAAGGGCAATGGCGCTCTTGTTGTCACAATACATCGGGATTTTGTTGAATCCCAAACCGTAGTCAGTTAATTGTGATCTCATCCAAAGGACTTGAGCACAACAACCAGACATGGCGATGTATTCAGCCTCCGTGCTAGAAATTGCAGCGCTTTTCTGCCTTTTTGAAGACCAACTGATCAATCTATCTCCAAGGAGTTGCACAGATCCAGAAGTGCTACGCCTCGTGTCTTGACACCTAGCATGATCGGCATCTGCGTATGATATTAAAGCAATAGAGGAATCTTTCGGATACCATAGACCACGATGAAGTGTTCCTTTGAGATACCGAAAGATCCTTTTAACAACATGTAGGTGCTTTTCGGTAGGCCGAGCCTGATACCGGGCACACATGCATACGGCAAATTGCAAATCAGGCCTGCTAGCAGTCAGATACAGAAGGGTGCCGATCATCCCACGGTAAAGTTTTGGATCGACAATAGTCCCATTCCTATCTTCATCTAACTTGGATTTCTCCACCATTGGAGTGTCCACGGGGTCACAATTTTCAAAGTTATATTTCTTTAAAGATTCTAGAGCATATTTGGATTGATTAATAAAGATGCCTCTGGGATTCTGAGAAATTTGTAATCCTAAGAAAAAAGAAAATTTTCCCATCATTGACATCTGAAAGCGTGTGGACATTATCTTCTCAAAGCGATTTGACAAGTCTATGTTAGTGGCATCAAATATTATATCATCAACATAAATTTGTACCAGAATCATGTCGTTGTCCTCCTTGAGAGTGAATAGAGTGGGGTCCACCTTGCCTTTGGAGAAGCCTTCCGAGATGAGATATGTTGAAAGGAGATCATACCACGCACGTGGAGCTTGTTTCAACCCATAGAGAGCCTTCTTAAGCTTGTACACATGATTAGGAAACTCCGTGCTAACGAACCCATCCGGCTGACTAACATAGACTTCTTCCCTTAGTTCACCGTTCAAAAATGCCGTCTTCACATCCATTTGATAGACGATCATGTTCATATGAGCAGCATACGCAAGGAATAGTCTAATAGCCTCCAATCTCGCAACAGGAGCAAAAGATTCTTCAAAGTCTATACCCAAGGCTTGTTTATATCCTCTAGCGACCAATCTAGCCTTATTCTTCAATACTGCACCCATCTCATCAAGTTTAACCTTATAAACCCACAACAAAGTAAGGATGTTAACCTTGTCAGGGAGAGGAACTAATTCCCATACTTCAAGTCTTTGGAATTCATTTAGTTCCTCCTGCATGGCTTCAATCCAAGATGATTGAGTCATAGCCTGCTGCCAATTTTTAGGTTCAACTTCAGAGAGAAATGCATCAAAGTAGCAATAGAGTGCACTCTCTTGTAATTGATGGCGTGTAGAGACTGGTCGATCGAGATTACCAATGACATTCCTAATTGGGTGATCTTTTGTCCATTTGGTGCTATGTTTTTCAATCCTAGGTGGTCTGGAGTGAACAATAGAAGGAGCTTCTTCTGAGGTAGACGCGGCTGAAGGGTTTTCAGGTATCGCTACACCAAAGAAAGGAAGCTCTTGCAGGTGAGCATATTCCAAATCGTGATCAATAGAATCCTCTTCCACATCATTAGGCACAAGTAAGGGTGACGATTCAGGTGTAGTTTGAGAATCACTTGGTAAAGGTGCATCCGGTTCAATGTTAATTGAAGATGCATTAGATAAAGCTTCATTAGCTTGAGCAACCACTTCAGGGATCGGAGCGATCACTACAGGTGCTGGAACTTCATCAGTCGGGGGATCGAAGAATTCATCAAACAACGATTGAAACAGTTTATCCCACTCGGGCCTTGTTGGTGGTAAAAATGATGTAGAAGTAGGATTATTGGGAACTAATCCGGAACTAATAGCACCGGTTCCCATCTAATGAAGCGCGGGTTCAGAGCTGCGTTGCTTAGAAGCCATCGCTGTCAGCTCATCGAAATCTGCGTCCATAGTTTCTACGATCTTACCAAGACGACGGTTGTAAATTCGGTATGCTTTCTTGGAGGGTGAGTAACCAATGAAAATACCTATATCGGCTTTCGGTTGAAGCTTGCCCAAGTTCTCACTATTAATGTTTGGATAACAAAGAGCACCAAACACATGAAAAAATGAAACATCGGGTTTACGGTCATGTAGAAGCTCGTAAGGTGTTTTTCCATGGCGTTTCCGAATGATAGAACGGTTTTGGGTGAAACATGCAGTAGATATGGCTTCTGCCCACAAGAACAATGGAGCTTTCGCATAAATTAGCATAGTCCTAGCAGCTTCCATAAGCGTACGATTCCGTCTTTCAACGACACCATTTTGTTGTGGAGTGCGTGCAACGGATGTTTCATGTGAGATACCAACTCCTTCATAGTAATCACGAAGAGTCTGGTTGACGAACTCTGTTCCATTATCTGTACGAATACGGCGGACAGTAGTATTCAAACGTACCTGAATGAATTTCAGAAAAGTGATGATAGCCTTCGGTGCTTCATCCTTTGTACGTAGAAATCTAACCCATGTAAACCTGGAGAAATCATCCACAATAACCAGAATGAATTTCTTACCGCTCACACTTTCAGTTCTCATTGGCCCACAAAGATCCATATGCAAAAGATGAAGTTTTTCTTGATTGGTGTCTTCAGCTTTGGGCTTGTATGATTTCTTGGTACTTTTCCCCCTTGAACACGCGGAACATAAATGGTCCTTGTGAAATTTTAGCTTTGGAAGACCACGAACTAATTCGGTTTTAGCCAGATGATTAATAGCATCAAAGTTAAGATGAGATAATCTGCGATGCCATAACCATGACTTGGTCTTAGATGCTTTAGAGAGAAGACATACTGGAGAGGCGGCCATCATGTCTTGTAGGGACAACGTATAAAGATTTGCACCACGAGATCCCTTCAACAAGTCTTTTCCTTCCAAGTTGCGGATGAAACAAGTGTGTTGTCGAAAAGCAACCTCCAGGTTGGAATCACAAAACTGTCCTACTGAAAATAAGTTATGACCAAGACCTTCTACATAGTATACCCTTGAAATCGTAACGTTTCCAATCTGATATTCACCATACCCCATTATCTTTGCTATATGATCATTTTCGAATTTAACCGTTCCAAGAAACTTGCTGACGAAATTTCGGAACATCGAGCGATCTCCGGTCATATGCTTTGAACAACCGGAGTCCAAATACCAGAGGATGATTTGGACCACCTGAAAATATCACCACACGAAGACAATGTAGAGGTATCGGAATCTGAATGTTCCTTGTTATTAGCAGGTACAGATTTAATAATCTTAGATTTGCTAATTTAGGTTTCTTAGATTTCCTAGCCTTCTTCTTCCTAGTTGGTGGTGTAGATTCTAGTTGGCTTAAATCCTGTGGTATTTTTTTACTGATAGGCACTATAGTGGGGGCTGACCTAATTAAAGGGCGCTGTTTCCATACTTGAGTGCTAGTGTGCCTAACTAAAGGACGCTCAGACCTAACCTCAATGGATGCATTCCTAGTTAAAGGGCACATTTTTCCATCTAATGTAAAGGTCCTACCAGTGGGACGCCATTGCCAGTCAACTTGGGCACGAGTTCTACCAGTTGGCTTCCATTCAAGATTATTCCTAATGGCATTCATTTCATTCACATGATCAATAAGACACAAATCATGACGTTGGGAAAACATACATTCATTACAATTCCAACAATTCAAATTAGAATTCACGAATGGTTTAGGCTTCTGCACAGGCGCAGAGCTTTTAGTCTTAACATGATTCTTTTTATTTAAAAGTGAACTAGCATTCCTATGGTGAGCTTCTACTTTCTTCTTGTTGGTACTACTAGTGGAGGGCTTGATCTTATCTTTCTTGAGTGGCGATCCTTTAGCCTTAGTAGACTCTTTTACTCTTGTAGAAGGCAAAGTGGGAATATTAGCAACAGATTTTAAAGGTGCCTTACTTGATAGTGCCAATGACGGTTTTGCTCCTGGGGTCTTATTGAATGGAGTTACAGCAATGGGTCTATTAGTGAGTAGTGCAGAACCTGGTTTACCTATGTATTGCAAATATGCAAAGCAATATTAAACTCGCTTAATATATTCATGAGCCGAATAATAGTAGCTACTTGAGGAATCTAAGGCATAAAGATCGTCTAAAATATCCCTAACAAGATCTACATGCTTAATGGAATTCCTCATATAATCATCGTAGGTAACCGGGTTTCTCTTATGAAGCGGGTTCTTATAAAGCACTACTGACTTGGTTGTTGGAGCACTAGAGGACGGTGCAGAGTTGGTAGCTAAGTTATTAACAGCTTCTTGTCGGGTGAGAAGAAGTGTCTCCTTTAACTCGGCCAAAACCATGTTTTTGTCAATGAGCAGGATGTTTAAGTCAGAGATTTCCTCACATTTTTGGTTCAATTGTTCAACATAAGATTGTTGCTGTGCCGCATTAAAAGCGAAGCGTTCTTCTAGTGAACCATAAAGTTTGGACATTCCCTGTCTTGCACGATCCATCTCCCCTAGAATAGACGAAAGTCTAATTTCTAAGTCTAGGTTTTTAGACTCTGCAGCCTCTAGTTCCGATTTTAGTGTTTCATTTGATGACACATCTCTCTTCAATCTCATAATCTCTTCCTCTAATGCCTTAACAATTGCAATCATCTTGTCACTCGTCTCAACACCGTTTTCACAACTATTTGTTATCAAAAGATCCTCATTTTGAGTTTGTTGTTTTAATTCTAAAGATATACAATGTTGTTCTAGTTGATTAAAGCGTTTTGAAAGTAAATTGTAAGAATCTTGTAGCTTTAAAAACTCAGCGTTAGATTCGTGACAAGAATGATTATCTACCTCATTTACAGTATCAGCAACATTTACAGAGAGATTACAAACATCATCACATATATTCACAGCATCACAATTAATCATAGCGGATGTAAGCTCATTCGAATAATTTACATTTACAGTAGTAAGCACATCACACGAAATTACTTGGGACAAGAATCGGTCATATTCGGATAAAATCTTTTCCTTTTCAATTAGTTGTAGTTCGTAAGCGGTGTCCATTTCATAAAACACTTTTTGAACTTCTCCAATTTCAAACTCAAGATTTTCCTTAAGAGATGCAAAACTTCCTTTTAGACTTTCGACAAACGGATTGATCTCATTTTTAAACACCTCGTTCATGTGTTCGAGAGCCCATTCTTCGGCGTTTAAACCATTTGAAGTCGTACATTCCAAAATGACCTTGTCAAACTAGTAAAGTATTGATTAATCTCTTGCAAGTTTAACCATACAGTGCTAACAGGTGGAAGATCCTTTGGAATTTCCTTAGGACCTTCCATGTTGACAAGTGTAGGAAATGTACTAGGGTTTTCTTCATTTAACATGTAGGTTGGTGCTGTAATGAGATCTTTGTCCATATGAAGCGAATTCTAAAATCCGTTTTAGCAAGCTCCTGATTCATTTTAAAATAATCACAATCGGGATATTTTGCAGAGTTGTATGACCGATTCTCATCAACTAGATCCTTATTGGTGCGATCATCGAAAATATCAATCGGGTCTAAGACCAATCCTAATTGGGTTGCATTATAAAGTCTAGGAATATGGATTAAAGCTTGTTTTGCATACCGTGGATTAGGGGGAAGGCCTTTTTGACGCGATAAGTTAAATTCTCTAAACGAAGCATCAAATAAGTGCTCTAGTTGAGAAGCAGCGTATTGTCTTAACAGCAGATAATCTAGACTTCTAATCTTATTAGCAGCATTAATCTCCATTTCATTCTTTTTAGACTCGAGTAACTCAAAATCCGTTTGAAGTTTTTGAAAATTAGTGACCACTAACTCTTTTTCGCTAAGTTCTTTAGAAAGATCTGCTCTTAAGGTTTCGATTTCTTGCAAGTGACCCATTTGTTTGTTTCTAAAATGATCATATTCGGGATTTGTTAGAACACTAGACGAAGGCACTAATTCCAAAGTGTGAACTTTCTCGTTGCTTAAGGCAAGCTCATCAGACAAATTCCTATTCTTAGCTAGGGTTTCTAAGAGTGCAGCATTCATTTGGCTAAGTAATGTAGCAGGAACCATGACCAAATCTTGTTGAGCGGGAGTATGCGTATGCGAAATGGCTCCCGGTTGTGATTCACTCAAAGTCTGGAGACTCACATTGACATTACTATCATTGATTGTCTCCTCATTTGAAAGACTCACCACCGAAGATTCATTCGAATCAGCACGCTCTTGCACAACTTGATGTGGTTGAATACTAGTATCAGTGGTATTATCAGTGGTATTAATAAGTACCTCAGATCTCTTTTCTGGCCCTAAGCTGGAGATAGTTGCCATAAGAGCTGCCTTTGCAGATTGAAATTCATCACAGTCTGAGTCATACGCATCAAGATCTTCTGCTTGGTATGCTGCATTCTGTGTGGTGACAACGTCTTGTTCAGCAATCCCTGGATCAGCAAGAAATGCAAGCTCCTCTTCATCAAGTTCCCTTCCTTGCGCCTGAGCATTCACCAGATAAATCTTCTCTGCAAACCATTGACCATCCCTTCTCCTCTTGGGTTTCTTGCAATCCCTGGACATGTGACCTTCTTCCTTGCAGTTGTAGCATGTAATCATTCTCAACTTGCCTGTGGAATTAGCCCGTGGAGGAGTGTTGACCATTGGAGCAGGATTGACCGTCGCGAGCATTGGTAGTTGATGTAGTAGGTCTCCCCTGATAAGGTTGAATAGGTTGAACCATGACCCTGCCATTCTCAATAGTAGCTTGTTGGCGAGAATTGGATGAATTTCTCAACTGATTGTTAGTAGGAGCTGATCCCCTAAATCCTCGTTTGCTTAATGTCCTTGTGAGATAAGCAGACATAGTGGTTAACACTTCAACTGGGTCAGTTCCTTGTTTGAACACAGGAATGGGGACTTCATCATCATCACAATACATTGCTTGGTCTTGATGAGCTGCATAATCACTAGAAGGAATACTCATGTGGTCAGGGTAGCTTGTTGGATATGCTGCATTCTCTTGATAAGAAGAATATGAAGATTGAGCATAAGGTGCAATACTTGCTGAGTGATGTTGTGAAGCATAGTGTGGTGAAGGTGCATTAAACCGATATTGTTGCTGATGTGAGGTGGGTGGTTGCGGGAGAATCGAGTATTGGGGGAAGGTTGGTGTCATGTAAGGTGATGGATGATAGGCTTGATGTCCCAAGATATAAGGAGTGTTGTTGTGTGACAAGCTTGGTTGATTCGCCATCAAAGCTAAGGAATCAGGGTACATACCTCGAGGCGAACGGTGCATGATCACATGTTTCTCATGCTGCTGAA